>JAWNOM010000283.1:0-32220 GCA_035045965.1 Drosophila aldrichi | reverse complement strand
GAAATATATATTCTATATTATTTTGTAATATGAAATATTTGAATAGGACTTGGCATTTTAGAGTTTTAGAAAAGTTCTAATACACAAGTATTATAAAGTGTTATAGTACTTAATAGAAGCACTACACATAGATATATATTATGTATTATTATTTCCTATTTATTTGTTTACTATATAGCTACTCTGACAACTACTGCATTTATTATTTATTGATTGGCTGATATTATCTAATGGAATTTATTGTTAAGATTATATTGTTATCTTGTGTAACTGATCAAATAATAATTGCAAAAATTTAATATATATAAAAATAATAATTTATATATTTAAATCTGTAGCCCCACAAGTTGATATCATTCATCTGCGCAATAAATAATAAATCATTTGTAACAGATTACATTTTTAGAAACTACAACAAGAATAAGTAAGAAAGCTCTAGTCGAGACTGCTCGACTAGGAAATACCCTGAACCTGCCGAAGAGCTGATATTTCAATAAATCTTCGCGTCTTTCTGACACACACACACACACACACACACACACACACACACACACACACACACACACACACACACACACACACACACACACACACACACACACACACACACACACACACACACACACACACACACACACACACACACACACACACACACACACACACACACACACACATATATATATATATATATACACACACACACACATACGTAAACACACATAGACACGCACGCATTCAGTACTTGAGTAAGAGTGAAAGCAAGGAGAGAAGAAGTTCAGAAGATCATTAAAGTTTTCTATATGTATGCAGCAGTTCTCATTTGGTATTTATATTTAAGTGAAACGAAGCTAGAATGGTCACAGCAGCAGAGAGCGTTCCCAATGCTCACTTGAAGCTCGACTGCAACGAGTTCTAGCTGCCGTCGGGCTCAACCTTTCAGAGAGACAGTGCTTGAGTAAAAGTGGCTGTATATAAAGGGCAGCAGCTGCAGCATTTCTTCAGTCAGTCTTCAGTCGTCCAGGCCTGGTGGGGGTCAGCGCAACAAAGTGAAGCAGAGTGTGTGAATTATAAGCATTTAAGACGTAGACGAACGACATGGTGAAATTACGTAAAAGACTTACGTAAAGGATTTACGTAGAGGAAATACTTAGAAAAGAGTGCAAATACTTAGCGGAAATACTTTGAAGCAATACTTAGAGAAAATGCTTAAAAGAAATACTTCGAAATACGTAAAGGAAATACTTAGAAGAAATAAGCAGAGGAATAGTACTAAATCGACTTTGTGGGGTCTGCCACGCCTCCTTCTGCCTTTTGCATACCTTTCAACAAAACCATTATACCCTGATTTCGCATTTTCAATGGGTTAAGGGTATAAAAATTGAAAAACTATATAAATTTTGTTAAAGATTTATCTGCCTGAATGTACTCAAAGTGCAAATGCCGCGTGACCTTTGTAAATGCTTGAGCTAACTTTTATGGCACCTGCTTCCAAGAAAGAGAGAAAAAAAAATGTAGAGAATCTTTAGAAACAATTGAAATTTGTTGCCGCTGGAGCCCCGCACCGGATGTTAATGTTATTTGGGGCATATTTTGTGGGGGCTTTCGATGTTTTTAATGTGCGCCTGATTTGTTTGGGAAAAAATAAACAATTGTGAAATTTATTTAGTTGCCAGCAGAAAAGCGATCGGCACACCCCCCCTCCCGTCTCCCCTTGCACAGGTCGACTAGTTTTTGGCTGTGGAATGTGTGTGTGTCTGTCTAATCATTGTTATTATTGTTGCCCACTGTACTTGTTGCTGTTGTTCCTTTTGTTGTTGTTGTTGTTGTTGCTGCTGGTGGTGTATTTTATGATCAAATAAATATGCATGGCAATTGCTTTGTGCCATAATTCGAGCAACTTTATGGGCGATTGGCATAGTTCATAGTGGAAAGTGGGTTGAGGATGATCTGGCAGGAGAGGAGGAGGGGGGAGGGGGTTAGTGAAAGGGGTTGCAAAGGTTAGAGTGCTCTCTGCTCTTTAGGGGCTGCCACTGTGGCACAACAAAAGCTGTCAACTGGATTTGCATATCTTTTGTGTATGTCCGTTCGTCTGTCCGTCCGTATGTCGACCTTGAGGACAACAATCAATCAGCAGCGACAGCGACAGCGGCAGCAGCTGCTGCTCCCAGCTTAAAAGCCTTGCAATACTCGCCCTTTGTATGTAAATGTATGTGTATGCATGTGTGTGTGTACTGTAAATTTATTACGAAAAAAAGTGAATAAGAGTTGCTAAAATTGGATAAACGCGACTAGAAACTGCCCTAGCATAGAGCAAAGCCCTCAAAATTGTGACTCAAATGGAACAAAAGTTTCTCGAGATTATTTAAGATATATCAAACCATACAGAAGATCAAAATGGGAAGATTTTAGCGACTTTTATTGAATATATTTCATGTTTTCTAAATATCTATATTTAGACTTGAGCAGATCTTTATTTTAAAAATATGCATAATCTATCATAACATATATCTTATCATTAGCCATATCACACACCCACCAATATACCCAAAATTTATCATTTCTATAGGGTACACTGTCTGAAATAAAAAAGTGCACAACGCATATCTGTGAGATACGTCTTTTTTTGTTGTATCTACGCATTTCACCTTGTCAATCAGCTGAAATTTGGGTCAGATATTTTTCATACATCTCATCTCTTGTTGCGTCTATTGAGTGTCATATGCGCTGCTACTATATAGCATACTATAAGCATACTAGTCTATTCTATTCTGGTTAGACTCATATATCATATTATGTATCGTATATTCAATATTTTGCATTTGGCGCGTTAATCAAATTGTTGTCAAGTTGTTTGTAGCTATTTCTCACGTACGCCGATTCGAAACACATTATAAATAAAATCATATATAAAAATTCTTGGCTGCAACTGTAATTTAAATTCAAAATAAGGCACACACATACACATCCACACACACGCGCAAGCAACCATACACACACACACACACACACACACACACTCAGTGGGATAGAATGAGAGATGGGCCAGCGACCAACAAACAAACAACCCAAATTGGCAATTTTTATTTGATTTCTGTCCGTTTTCGTCGCTGATTAGCCAGACGCGACGTAGCTGCTGGCGCCGGCATCGCTGTCGACGGCGACACGCCTACTTTCAGCCACTTGTCGTTGACAACTCCCAAATGCGAAAACTATGCAAAAACTATTACCAAATGCCGCTTTTGTGCTGTGCTCTTGCCCCTCACTCCCGCTCTCTCCCCATCACTATTAAGCAGTGCCGTTTGTTTATTTAACTAATAAGAGAGACAGCACACAGCAGAGAGAGAAAGAGAGAGAGAGAGAGGGAGAGCGAGCGAGCGCGTCTCTTATCAAAACATGCTAACTTTACAGCGGCAGCCAGCAGCTTTTCCCCAAAAAAAAACAAAAACAAAACACGCAAGGAGCGAGCGTAAGAGAGGAGACAGCGAGAGCGAGAGCGAGATAGCGTGCGGAAACACGCGCTCGCAGCAGCTGCTCTCTCGCGAGAGGCCGAACGCAACGTGTGTGTGCAGCACGGCAAAAAAAAGCTCACGTATAACAGTTTACAGTTGCGTGGGGTGGGCGCGCATAAATTTGCAATTACAGTGGTGGCTACACAAATGAGCATGGTTGCAAATAGTAATGCTAATTAAAAGTTTCTTAAAACTAATTCACCTTTGTGAATGTAATTTTATTTTTGTTATATATAAATAATAAATTTAAGAGTAAAACTGAGATGATTATTATTAAAGAAAATGTCAACATCTCATGTTAACTTTATTTTTCATAAAAAATATTTTAATTTATTAATATCATACATGTTTGTTCTTAAATACATATATTAATGAATTTATATTTTTTTTCTAAATGAAATATATATTTTATTTCTTGTTATATACATATATTCAGTTTATTTTGCTTATTATTTTATATTTATTTTATTGCATTTTAGTTGTTTATAATAATTTGTATTGTATTTTATCTTGTTTTTTAAATTAATATTTTTTAATTGAATATTATTATACAATATACAATATTTTAACTTATTTGGCTTTTCCTTCTTTATTAATTGACTGTCTTTGCAGTCCCCTTTATCTAGCTGCCTCTGTTCCTTTGTATAACAGTTTCTTTTTGGGCATTTTCGTTTATTTACAATTTGACATTTTGCAAGCACGCATACATGTAAAGCTACTCACCTTCACACACACGCACACACTCAGCACGCGTTGCTCCAACAAAGGTCGTCCTCTCTCTCTCTCTCTCTCTCTCTCTCTCTGTCTCTCACTCTCTTGCTCACTCGTTCGCTCTCATCTCGTCGTATCTCTCGTTTAGCTGTGAAATTTTCATTTTCAGTTTCGCATTTTCGTTTTCCCAACAGACATTCGTCGCACGCCGAAGCGTTCGGTCGCGTTTTCAGTGAACTCCATAAAATCAGACAAGAGAAAAAAACATAAGAAAAACAAAAACAAAGTAATACTGAAAAGTCTTTCGCCTCACATGCACAGACTCCGAGAGTTCGAGTGTGTGTGTGTGCGCGTATGTGTTTCGCGTGTGTGTGTGTGCGTATGTCTCGTGTGTGACTAACTTAGTAGATGTTGCTTAGACAGATACAGTACTTAAATACTCAGTGCTGATGAGTTCCCAGGTGTAAATCAACCCAAAGACCAAGCATTATACACAGTTACAAAAATATATACATATGTATATATGTACGTATAACACATATATCAAGTGAGATCCGCGGGGAGTTCGAGCTCTGTGTTCGACGTCCATTAGGCAATCGTAACGGTAATTTGTTGTATCTTAAACTGGATCCCGTTTCGAGTACAAAATCTGTAATTGAAATTGATTCAACGGCAAAGCCAAAACTCGATTGCCATTTAAAAGTCAAAAACTTTCGCACAGGTAATCAAAATCTATAAAATAAAATCAAAATAAGCGAAACCATTCTGGGGGCATAAATTGTGCGTTCAAAGTGTTTTTTTAATTTGGTTTCGTTGTCGTTGATCTCATCCATCACAAATCAAATCAAAATACAATTTCATTCAATTCAATTTACTTGTTCAACATTTTTCCACGGCGTACAGTGTGCCAAATGCTAGAAATGATGTTAAAAAAATTTTTAAAATAGAAAAATAAAATATATAAAATGTTTTGAATATAAATAATATAATATATAATATATAATAATTATATAAATTTGTAGGCATTTTTCAGGTATTTCTTTTGTAGGTATATATATTTTTTAAAGTTAATTATGAAAATTGGCTTTTTAATTATATAAAATTCTTTTCAATCTACTTTGAGTCACTGTGCATTATTGCCAAATGCTGTTGTTGTTGTTGTTGCTGCTGCGGCTAATTGAAAATTGTGCCGAAAATTGTTTTTGGCTCTGGGCTAATTTTTGGCGCAGTCCAGAGAGAAGTTTTTCTCTTTTTTTTGTTTTTGGTTCTGTTCAGGCAATGTGTTGAAAAGTTTTAAGTTATATTTTTTTTTTTTTTTCTGTCTGTGTCTAGCACATTGGGGCGGGGCAACGGAGGCTGGGGGCTGGTGGGGCTTGTGCTGGAGTGTCTAATAGTTGACTTTGTTGCTTGTTGCCCGTCGCCAGTCGCCGGTTGTACTTGAACTCGTGGAAGGCCGACGGCGCGAACGCGTGGCGAGCTATCTGCGAGTATCTCATAGATACGCATATTGAATCTCAAGCTGTGAGGCAGGCATACGTTCCACAAGTGTTGACTGCAATGCCAGCACAATCAACGGGGGTGGGGAGCGCAGTGAAGTGCAGCAGCTAGCTGCATTTTCAATTATAATATATTTACTAGCTTCATTGGGCGCATTTTCAGGAAAAATCACTCAATAATTCACTAATTTCTTTCGTTTTTTATAAAAATTAATGATATTTACTTAATGTATCATATTTAATATACAAAAATTCTCTTGTTGACGAAAGTTCTTCGATTGAAACTGCCGAATTTTCCTCTCATCTCTTGATTGGCATTTAATTTCCTGTTCGAAAACAAAAATCTTTCAATCATATTTGATATTTGTTTACTTTGAACAATTTCGTTTTATGACATATTGAATTTTCTGCATTTGACAAATCGTTTAAGTTTGTTTCAGCTTTCCAATGATTATTTGATTTGTTTTAAAATTTTCTTTATGTTGAGAGAGAAATATAAAAATCCTTATTGAATTCATACTTAAGTTATGAAAATTTATAATAAAATATAATTTGTATAAATTAATATAATTATCTAAATGAAATAAAAAACTTGAATGGCTAGAGAGTAAAATCATTTAATAATTAATATTTAATTTATTAAACTTAAAATTTGTCTTTAAAATACATTCCATAAAGTTCTGCTCTCTGTTTTATTTTCATATTTTAAAAACTTATGAATCTGTGTAATCTTAAAATTAAATTTTTGTATTATGATGAATTTCGTATAAGTAGATCCATCTGTTATATATGTATGTATTCGGAGTTACAATCCCATACTTATTACTCAACGTAGCTGCCACTCAAGATTACAGTTTGAGAGCCACTTTCTTCTTTATATAGTTTTACAGTCATCCACTTACCTTGTCACTTAGTCAGAGCAAAACGGAAGGCAAACGCCTGCAGGTTTATGCTGCGCGCTTATTTAACATGACATAAGTTTTATTTAGCCAGCAGCGCTGCAGTTGCCACTTGCCACACCCACATGCATTAATGTTGCAGTCAGCTGTAATCAGACTCATTTGGTAGACATTAAAAAAGCCGCTAGTTTCAATCAGTCAAACGCAATTAAGATAAAAGGATTGCAAACGTGTGAAACAGAGAGGGGAGAGAAGGGAGAGGGAGTGAAAGAGAGTAAGTGAGAGAGAGAGAGAGAACGAGCTACAGAGTGAGTAAAGTAGATATATAAAGATTTAATGCCAGCGGCAATTAGTATCCTGTCTCTGTCTTTGTTGCCATCTCTCTTGCCCTCTCTATCTGTGTGTGTGTGTGTGTATACACAATGCAGCGCACATTTGGCTCATTATGCTGTTTAACCCGTTCCGTAAAGAGTTAACCCCTCCAGTCAGCTCGCTCGTTGTCGCCGCTGCTGCTGCTGCTGCTGCTGCTCATTAATTATTAAAGAACGACGCCAACGCGGCTGCAATGTGAAAAAAGTTGCGCATACGCAGCGTAGGCCAAAACTATGTTGCCCTTGTTGTTGTTTCATGTTTCATGTTCTTGTTGTTGTTGTTGTTGTCTGTTGAACTCATACGCCAACACACACCCACACACAACGATCTATCATTATAATGAAGCGTCAAATCTAATACGGGAATTTTCTAACTGCCTTCATTGCCATGTGGTTCCGCAGCTGTGGCTAAAAGAATCAGGAACTAAGGCAACGCCGACGGGGGTGGGGACTGGGGCGAGCGGCGCTGGTGGTTAATGTGGGCGTGTGTGTGCATGCGTGTATGAGTGTATCCGAGACTCGCCCTGTTAACGTTCTTCTGCCCTGATAACGTTGACAAACTAGATAAAAGCGCGATAAAAAAAAAAATTAAAACAAAATTTACACAGAGATACAACAAACGAAAAAAAAAGAAACAAAAAATACAAAATAAAACAAAACTGAACTAAACTCAACTCAACTCAATGTTATAAATAAAACAAAGATGCGAGTCGACATTCGCTGCTTCGGCTGCAAAAATAATGCTTGAATATTCCACGGATAGCCAAATAAGCTCTCTGTGGGGTTGGCTGAAAGGAATTTGCTATGAATATGAATGAGCTGACAGCAAATGGCAATTTTAATACCCTGTATGCATAACAGCGTGTTTGCCGGGAGTCATAAAGCAGTTAAAGACATTCTCAAACTGATCTGAGATATAAAATATATAAGCTAAGCATAGGAAATTTGTGAAGAGCATTACATCAGCCAAAGAGACTTTGACAAGTTGAGATTAGGGCATAAACAAAGCCATATTCAAGATAAGATGACTTACACTTGTCGAGTGCATAGGACAAACGAATGTTAAATGAGCTGAAATGCAAATAAATTTGTGTTTCTTTTGTGAGCGGCAGGATCTGCAATTGCTCAGCTATTCAATTGGAAAGGGAAGCAGCTTCGAGTGGCCAGAGTGGAAAAAAAATAAATAAAAACAATATTTTTCCTTCTCTTGCACCCATAATTCATATGCCATTCAAACATTTCTAGAGAAATATTTTATCAAAATAGAAAATAAATTTTTGTACTTGACAAGAAATGGAATGTGAATCAAAATCAATTGCAGAAAATATATTGTATAATATAATGCAATAAAATAGAGAACAAAACTCGATCAGCTTATAGAAATTTGATCTTATCAATGCTAATTGAATGTGTAAACAATAAAAGATAATCGAGTTCGTTATTCAATTTTTTTCAGTCATTTGTTTAATGAGTCAAATTAGCCGTAGCAACCACAAAAAAAAAAGTCGCGTCGATTTTCTATGTTGATTAAATAGAGCTTAGGGCTTACAAACCACAGTCGTAAACCCAAGCCTATGAAGGCGTGGAATATATAAAATAGCATAGAAAAGAATAGAATAGAAAAATATAATAAATAATGAAAAAAATGTTAAAAATATAGTAAATAATAAATTTTAATTGATTTAAAAAATATATTACAACATTAATATACATATATAAATAAATATAAATACATAAATATGTATATATATGTGAACATTAAATATTTTTTATTAATAAATATTTATATAAAAATAAATATTTTTTTTAAATAAAAAATATAAATAAATATTTTTTTATGATTAAAAAATATTTATATATAAATAATTATTTTTTGTTTATAAATATTTATATATAAATAAATAAAACTATATAAATAAATAAATGTATAAAAAATATTTAATGTCTATAAAAATGATCATTAAAACATATTATATTTCGCGACAGTTTTTAATGAAGTTTTAATGAATATACATACATATATACTTATTTATAATTTTTAACAAAATATAGATCAATGTATTTTTGCATAAATTAAATGTTAAAAAAACCTAAATTACATTTTTATTTAAATTTAGTTATGCCAAATATGCGAATATATTCACACAAAAAATTGATATACATTGAGTAAATTAATTATTTTCTAAAAGAAAATACTTTGAACTTTGTTTGTTTAACACACTTCAACCTAGGGTATCCTTGCAGTCGAATACACGTCAATTTGAATGTATTTAATTGTTGCTATTTTGATAGCTGGCGTTAACGCGCGATAAGCTTAGCCACTACTGTGTCTCTGTCTCTGTCTCTGTTGCTGTTGCTGTCTCTGTCTTTGTGGTTGTGTTGGTGTTTGTGTATTTAAGTGTGTGTGCGCCTAATTAATTATTATTATTTTACATTATTTCTGGCTAAATTTATAAAAACCTCATTAGGTAAACAAAAATCATGTAAATTATGATTGAAGTTGCCATTAGAGAGTGGCAACTGTATATCTTAGATGAGCGAGCATGCATCACATTACGCATACGCAGTGTGGCGTGCAGCGTGTGGCATGTGGCATGTGTGTGGTTGCATTTTAATGCAAATCCAAACTAAACACACACACACAGCACATGATGTTTGCTTTACTCTGTCAGTGTGTGTGTTTGTTTAAATAATGCTGCCTTTTTTTTTTGGTGCTAATGCAACGCTCATTTAGGACACGCAGCTGCCCACCCACCCCCCGCTACCACACAGCCTTTGTGTTCGGCACGCGTAATTAGCCTTAATGAAAAGCTGTCCGAGATTTATGGCCGCACAGTTTTGCCCCGTTTTGTTTATGGAGATTTTCACTCTCGCCGCTTTTCCTCTTTGCGTATCGCGTGTCACGCGTCGTCGGTCGAGGCTCAAATTGGAAACGTTTGACTCCTGATCTTTGCCAAAATGTCAAAATTTGTTTGACGCGCAAAATGAAATTAAATTTTAAGCCAGCGCCTTAAAGGTGGCATCTAATAAGGCCCCAGGCATTGCTTGTGGCTTGTACTCGATTAACCAAATAATGAGCTGGGAAATGTTTTCGACAGCTTTGCGGAATTATAATAGACATATTTTGAGGTGAAAGTGTGAAATATTTGATGTAATCTATATACGTTCAGCTCTTAATTATTATTACCTTATGCAATATAGATGTGGTTGAAATGTGATATAGATAGATAAGTTATGCAGATTAAATATATTATTAAACAATTTTTAGATTAATGTATGAGTAAAATTTAAAATTCCTAATGATATAGGGTTTACATCTATTGCCTTTTCTCTTATATATATTTTTGATATTTTATATATTTATTATTATTATTATTAAAAGTGCTTCCTGTTTACTTGTCATTCTTTATTTTTCTGATTTTTACTATAGATTAACGTTATTTTTATCATGTTTGGCACAACAGACTTACTTTCTATGGAAAATCTTCAAATATTTCTCAGCAGAGATTTAACATCAATTTAACAGTCGCCCACCTCAAACATATTTAAGGCGATAAATCAAATATCACAACTATGCAAAAAGGGGTATCCCATTCTGTGCTCTGGCCTAACCTTTTGCTCATCTATCATTTCAAGTTATCTTCAACAATCGAATATCAAATATAATTCATATCTATATTAATCAATCAAATGGCATTTAACTATTTGCTCAATCAATATGCTCAATCGTCAATACTGAAAATATTGTTTAAGATTGATGCGATATTTGGAAAACTAAATGAATAAATGGGGCTTTTAATGATTTATATAAATAGCCTGTGTTTATATTATAGAAGAGATGTGTGCCTATAGATAGAAATCTATATGTATAAACAAAATAAATATTTTTATGCACTTTTTTATCTACATAAAGTGAACTCCCGGTGGCTTAATCGAATCAAAAAAACAAATATTGATAATTAAATTCCAGATTAATTTACTTAGTTTTAGAAATGTATTTTAATGTTATCCTATTTTATCTGAATATATATTCAATCTGCATTTCTCTTAATTGAGCACGAATTGGTAGTTAGGCAATCGAATTTATTTCTTTCATTTTCAATTTTCAATTTCCTATTTACAATTTTCGTTTTCTTTTGCGCTTCCTGTTTAACTTGTTCTGCTTAATAACCTCATTTATGCTCGTTTCCAATTGAACTATTTTCTATTAGTGTTATTGTCTTTAATAATACTATCTCCAGTTTCCAATCGATACGTGCCGAATGGTCTATTTGTATTGTTGTTCTGCTGCTTGACTGCTCCGAAAACTATGCTAAACTTTTCGCACTTGCCGCCCGAACCCTAAAAGCCTTTATAAATAGAAAATTTTTGCAACAATGAAAACAGATGAAAGCAAACGCAGGCGATGGCGAGGGCGGGGGTGGGACGGGGCGGGGCGTGAGTTGGGGCTAATATGGTTTGTGAAAACTCGCGTGCAAAAAACCATCAATTGTTTTGTCAATATTTTCACAATTTACCTGCTTATATATCGACAGGTATTATCTGGTGGCAGTCGAGTAGAGTGGGCCGGAGTTGGGTCAGTAAACTCAGTTGGGGGTAGGGGGTGGTCGTTCAGAAATTAAGTGTGGTGCGAGCTGACTTCGCAGTGGGTGGATGAAATTAAAAATGCAAACCCGCCAAGCGCCCTGAAAGCGAAGTGAAACAAAAGTTTTCCAATTGAAGACGCCAAGTAAGGGAGGAGGGGGGGCGGAGGCGGTCGACAAGTGGTGCTGTGAGGCTCGACTTGACGTTGATGGAGGTTCCTCAAAATGGGTAACAAGCGCAAACTTTGTGCTGGAGGTGCCCGAGGGCCTCTTGTTTTTTTTATTTTTTGGGTGTCATTGAACCTAATGTTGTTTTGCTTTTTTATTTATCTTTGGTTTTATTTTTTATTTTTTCCAATGTGGACAGAAGGACATCGAGAACAGAGAGAGAGAGAGAGAGAGAGAGGGGGAGCATGTTTTTTTATATATATATATATATATATTTTTTTTTTTTTATTTATTTGTGTACTTTATGCCACCGATATCGCCAGAGAGCAGGCTGGCAGTCTTGACTGGTGTTTGGATTGTTGACACAATGCGCTGGGCGGGCCCGGCTCGTTTGTAGCCGGCTGATGAATTTGTTGTACGCGTGAAGTGCGGCCCAAGTGTGTCCAGGCAATAACGGCAACAACTCGGGCAAGGGAATTTGCATGATTGCCGCGCTGCTGTGCTGTTGAAATATTCAAGGCAACGGACTCGAGCAACGCAAGTAGGCAAAAGCTGCCCGCAAATTACTCAACACTTTTGCATTTTAATAAACCCGAAAAGCGCTTCCGAATCCTTTTTTTTTTTGTGTTTTTCTGCTGTTGCTTGTGGGCGTGGCGCAGTGGCAGCCTCTCTGTCGTCCGTGTCGGAATGTGTGCGTTGGCTTAAATATTTGATTTCGCAGCGCTTGTTTGAGTTGTTATGCTTAAGGTCAAAGGTAATTGCAGACTCGAGTGTTGCTGCTACTGCCGTTGCTGCCAATCACTCTGTCTCGCTCTGGCAGTAGCAAGCACAGCTGCCTCAAATTTTATATACAATAGCCAAAGAAGCAACAACAACAGCACACATGCAAAAAATATATTTTGACATACAAGTAAATATAATTTGGTTTCGCCTAAAAGCCTCACTAACAATAAATACATGAGAGCAACAACAATGACAAGCTAAAGCAATTAGTTTAATGTAATTCTCGCTCTTTCACTCACACACGCACACACACACTCGCTTTCTCTCTCTCTTTGTCTCTATCTCTGTCTCACTTATTTGCTCTCTCGCTTAGACGTTTTAACGCTTTGGGCGCTCAATGCGAGATGAAGCGCCAGCAAAAGTTTTATGTACCACAAATGAAATTATAGTCATACACACACACACACACACGCACACACATTCACACTCACACAGCGGCAGGCCACAGGCTGTCGCTGCAATTTGCGCGTCGACAAAAACGTTTGCTCCTAAAAGCATGCCACACAATTTTGCTCGACTCCCAATATTGCCGCCCTCACGCCGTTGCTGTTGCTGTTGCTGTTGCTCATCGCTTATCTTTTGAAGCTCACCTGCCTCACTTTTAAGCAATTCAACTTGGCGACGTCGTCGTTGCCGGCATCGGCAACGCTGTCATGCACATTAACCAAATAGCTGGCGCCTTGATTTGATTATCATGTTTTTTTGCCAGCACCGAGCTCCAAGCTCCAAGCTCCAAGATTGCCGTTTGACAAGCAACTTTATCGACAACAACAACAACTACAACAACAACAACAGCAACAGCAGCAGCAACTGATTCGCCAGTCAGTTGTGCGGCATCTGCCGTAGGCTGCACAAGTTTGATTATGTCCCGGAAAGGGTATTTATTTTACTTTTCCTTTTTTTTTCATATTTTTTCTCTCTTTTTTGTCTGTTCCCCACATAACAATAAGCATATTCTTCATAATGTTCAGGCAGCGCATTATTGTTATGGTTAAAGAGTTGTATGGAGCACATGTGCATTAATAAATGTTACTTAACGATTTGAGGTATCCTTTATGGCCTTGTATAATGTGAGCGAAGAGAAAAATTCAACACTTCTGTGGCATTTTATTGCATCAAAATGACCATGGAGAATAATAATTTGAGAGATTACAAATGTCTTGAGCATGAAGCAAGCTTAAGAGCTGAGCAGCGTTTCTTTAGGTAGTATGGAGTAGCAATGACCTTGAAGGATCTAAAGATTTGTTTTTTTTTTATATTAAATATTTCGTATATTAAATTGCCAATTATTAAAGCTTAGTATGTTCGACTTAATAGCAGTGAAAGGCATTTGACAATTATTATTCATATTTATAAATTGAAAATTTGATTTAAATTTTTACAATTTAAAAAATTCAAGAATATATAATATATAAAAAATAATATAAAGAAAATAAAAAAATTATTTTAAATAAAAAAAATTCAATTGTTATAGATAATATGTATAAAAATACTAAATAACTTTATATTTAATAAACAACATGAAAAAATGTATTATTTGTAATTAAATCAATCTTATAAAAAATATTAATTTTAATATCAATATAATTTTTTTTTTTTTTGTAATACAAAAAATTATATATATAATATAAAAAAGTTAAAAAAAAAATATTAAATATAAAAAAGTAAAAAATAAAAATAAATAAATAAATAAAATGTTCAAATATAAAATGATTAATATACATATATGAATTTTTGCTATTATATGTATTTTATATTTAATTTTAACATAAACAATTAAAAGATATTTAAATAAATATTCATTGTTATTTTATATTTATATATATATATATTTTTTTTTTTTATCATATTATTTGACTTTATTATACTATTTAAAAAAGTAAAAATAAAATAAGAGAACTAAAGATTCTCCTGATCAAAATATGTATGCAGAGCACACTTGATAGAGAGCTGGAGAACGAACTCAAGCCGCTCCTTAAAAGAGGCAATTTACAGTTAGCAAACGCTTGGCCCCAAATTAGACCAGGGAGCATAATCAAACGGCCGTTTAGCTAGCCTAAGAGTCAACGAGTCTAGAAAGGTTTAATGTCTAAAATATATTGCCCGACAAAACACAAGTATAATTTTATTGTCTGTACTTTTATCCATGCACATCTGTGCAATATAAACTAACCATGGAGAGAGCTTGCTTAGTGTGATGCGTTATGGCTCATAAAGTGAGAGTGGATATTTTTACTATCTCTACAAAGAGTATTCAGAAATTTCTTAGTTTCATTCCTTGCATTTTACAGTCGGCAAACATATTTTTGTTTTTGTTGTTTTTTGTTATTTTTTTTTCCACTGAGGCTTCTTTTGATTTATGGCGCTGCCCCGAGAGCGTTTGTCAGGAGCGAGCGAGCGAGCGAGAGAGCCGCCATTTTGTTCTGCTCTGTGTCGCATGCATGATTCATGCGACTCTCGCTTTGGTCCTGTTATTATTATGGATGTTGTTGTTGTTGTTGTTGGTTCACTAGAAGTGGAAGTCACTTCAAATCTGTTTGTTGCTGCTGTGATTTCCAGCCACGCCCCCTGCCGCCCCACTCGGGCGTGGGTATATCTGCAAATTGCCTGCAATAAATTTTTGCCCGTTTGCCATAAAACACTTAAAACGATTTGTGCGAATAAAAAAAAATAAAAAATAAAATAAGAAACAGAGCACAGAAATCTGAAATGAAAATAGAGCTAAAGGAGCTGGTGGCAAAAAATAACAAGAAAAACAAAACGGAAAAGCTGAAACGACTGGCAATTTTCATTCGATTTTCCCTTCGCGCTTATGTAAGCCATAACAATTTTCCAATCATTTCCACGCGCTTCGCATGCAAAACAAAATGTTTAATTACTTCCGCAGCGAGCAGAAATTTGCCTTGGCGTACAAAACTCAATTTGTGAATGTTCCGTTTGCGGACAATACGGTAAATGTGCAGAAGTGGAAAATGGAAAATGGAAGGAAAACTGCCAAAAATAAATGCACACAAATTCAATTTATATTTGCCATAGTGCGCACAAACAACAATAACAAAAAAAAAAACAAATGACTTCCTTTAGGAACAAATGTGTGTGTGTGTGCGTGTGTGTGGGTGAAAAACACGCACACACACGCACACACATGGTCAACTTGTTTGGCTTGTGGAGTGAGTAAAAGTTTGCTTACGTTTTCATTTTGGTCTTTGGCTGGAATTGGTTATGGCAACGACCAAAAGAAATTATAAATGAATTAGTTGGAAAGTCACGCATGTGTGTGTGCAGAGTGTGCGTGTGTGTGAGTGTCTCTTATTATCTCTTACTTACTCTATCAGCCGTTATCAGCTTCTCTCTTGGCTCTTTGGCTCTCGCCTGTCGTAAGCGGATTAAGTAAGAGTTTTCGAGAGCAAAACTTAAAGCATTCGCCATGAATGATTCACGAGCGAGCATCGCATACCGAATGAATGAATGAATGAATTTACTGAACATTTATCGGCAGCTGTCATCGGTGCCGAGTTCCGTTACGTTTTGAGAGCTCGACTTTAACCGGATGTCTATTTAAAGTTCAAGCACAATACAGCTTCAGCTTGTGGGGATCAAAAGTTGTTCGCTCTGCTAATTGAAAACTGAAAACTGAAGACTGTGAACTGTAAACTGTGAGCAACGTTTGTGCGCCAAATTAGCAAGAACAGAATTTCGAATAAATGAAATGCGAAAAAGCAAAATAAAATAAGACAAAAAACAGCCAACACAATGCGCCAAGGCAGCCCGAAAATAGGCTAACAAAGCGAAAATACCAAAAATCTGTGCAGAGGCAGCCACAGCAGCTGACCCTAACGAGCTGGCTATTCAGCCAGAGACAGACAGAGAATGGGATGAATTGATTTGAATATATAGCCAAAGCTGAACTATTTTTACAAATTCAAGAATATATTTAGAGCAGCAGCAGTAGGAGGCAAGCTTGAAATATGAAACAAGCACAGAACATATATTTCCATAAATCTTGCTCAAATTTTCAATATATGCGAAAGGCAGAGAAAAGGCGAAGAAAATAAGCTAAAAGCTTGCAACTACAAAAAATAAATCTCATTTTCAGTTTTAGACAAACTTTTTCTTTGTTTTTTCTTCGCAAATATTCAAATGAAAATGACAGAGACAATATGAGATGCAAATGAAATATAATGGAATGATTTGATTAAAAGCAAAGCGTATTAGAGCAACAAAAAACACGCAAAGAAGCAAAAGAAACTCTTTTGACGACTTAAAGCCACAAACTGAATTTTCTCTAATTTTGCAAGTTGTGCAACAATTATAAACAAAAGAATTTTTTATAATTATTAAGCTTTTGGGTATGTTGTAACAAAGTTTACTAATTGAGAGCTTAAAAAAAAAAAACAATTAAATATTCATTTAATAGGCAGATGTCTATAGCATCTATTATATAAATTTGTTATAAAAAATACAAAAAAAAATTTTTTTAATTACAAAAAAAAATAAAACTAGTTGCTTTTAAGCCCTAAAAAGTCCGGCAATATTGCCTTAAGCTCATTCTTATGATAAATAGATGTATATATTAATATATTCTTAGCATAGATAAATAATATAATAGATAGATAATAATTATAATATTAAAAAATAAACAATAAGTATAAAATCCTAGAATTTCTAGTTCTTGCTCAGTAAATTTTTAAAGAAAAAATCTAGGATCTACAGATCCTATATATAGATATATTCTTAGCATGAATATATATATATATAAAAAAAAAAAAAAAAATCATAAATAAACAATAAAAAATGAAATAGAAATGCTGAGAATTGCTAGTTCTAGTTCTTTCTAAAAATTCTAGGATATACATATATATATATATATATATATATATATAAAACAAATAATGCATAAATAAAGAATAAACGTAAATGCAGAGAATTTCTAGTTTTGGTTCAGTAAATTTTTAGAGTTGAAAAATTCTAGGATCTATAGACTTTAATCTCCAATAAAAGACCAAGAGTTTCATGAGCAAAAATGTCTTAGAAAAGCAGTTAGAAAACGTTGCCCCTTGCATCTACTTACATCTTAATTCCAACTAAAACAGGTTAATCTGCTTAATTAGATTTTTAGCTATTTAGAACACATTGCCACACAATGGGGCAGGGCTGTGGTCAGGGCTGGCAATCTCTGTTCAAGTGCATTAAATAGAACAAATATATATGTATATGTATATGTATGTACTACAGCTACTTGGCTATTTGATGGCAGCACGCTAAACGTTTGTTTGTTTCCACCTCTTTTGCAGTCGGACATTGGCGGAATTTTAATCGAGCTGCGGACAGAATGCAGCTGCTGCAGGTGCAACGGGCCAAAGTTGCAGCGGCGGTCTAATTGAGGCCAGTCGGATCAGGAGCAGGAGCTGGAGCAGGACACGCTCAAATGGCGTCATTTGTATGCGAAGCCACAACAATTGAGAGAACCACAAAAGTTGCAAACGAAACAAACTCAACAAAGGAAATGCAGCGCAGCTAAAGGCTAAAAAAAACAGCAAAAATTTAAAGTGAAAAAAAAAAAAAAACAAGTTAAGCCAAATCAACGTAAACGGCAGCCAGAGACAACAACAGGAAACAGGCAAAGCAAAAGGGCCAACACAATGATGAGCGCAGGCGGCACCTACATATCGACGGCCAGCGTGGAGGTGCCAAAGGCTCTGCAGGATGGCGAGAAGTTCATTAAGTGGGACGACGTAAGTAGTGCAATAGAGTTCATTTCGTTTATTGAATTAGAATCAGAAATGGGCTTAGAAGTCGTTGATGTGCTCCTGGATCCAGTCCCTGTAGGAGGAAACGTCGGTGTAGACCGATGGATACTTGGTGCTGGCGCAAGGTGTGTAGCCCCAGGAGACGGTGCCAACCAGCTGGTATGAGCCGTCGGGACGTCTGTTCACCAATGGGCCGCCGCTGTCGCCGCTGCAGGCGCCGTCGGTGGTGCCGGCCTTGAAGGTGCACACATTGGTCTCGGCCAGTTTGTTGCCCTTGGGCAGGTTATCCAAGCACTTCTTGTAGTCAATGATTTCCACATCCAGTTTCTGCAGCTTGTCGGGCAGCGAGCCAGAGTTGTCGCGGCCCCAGCCGTAGAGGACACCAGCGCCGGTCGTGGCGTACTGCTTGGAGGCCACGGCGATGGTGGCGACAGGTGCGTTGCGGGCCAGGGCATTGATATCGAATGGCTTATCGAGGAAGATCAGACCAATGTCGTAGGGGCCAACGCCGCCGCTATACTTCTCGTGGACCGTCTGACGGGCGTTGCTGGCCTGGCGCACCTGCGTCGCGGACTTGTCCGAGCGGCTATGAGCGCCGGCAACCACCTGGAAGTCCTTGTAGGTCATGCAATGGGCGGCGGTCAGGACGACGTCATTCCTGATCAGCGAGCCGGCGCAGTAGTGGGCGTTCTTGGTCGACTGCAGGGAGACAATGAAGGGTGCCTCGCCAGCGTTGGCCTCGTTGCCATTGATGATGCGGCCCTCGGGAAAGCCGGGCAGGCCAATTATATTGGCGTTGGCCGAGGCCACGGCCAGTGCAATAAGAGCCACAAATAGTTTCATGTTAACAGCTGTTGACTTCGCAGTTTACTGTTTGATATTGTTGGCCGCAGCATTCGCTTTTATAGCCCCCAGTGCCCAGTCAGTGGCGCCTTATCAGTTAGTCGAGGCTTATCGCATATACATTTAGCTATCAATGGCAACTGGTCTTTATGGAAGTCATTCAATTGACGCTCTGCAGATTTACGATCCCATTTTCTGTTCATATTTATATTACCGGCTTACGCAGTTGACCGTGTCCCGGTTAGGCCAAGTACTACTTTATATACTATAGACAGACAGCCCCCGAATCGCCCACTTTAGATGAACATCAATGGAAACTTTGATATCGATCGAATCATTAGAGACAAGTGGGTTGGCGGCCTAAGGTCTATGCGAAAATAAATAATGCGCCAAGTGGGTCGTAAATCTCAAAATACGGTTTACTTTCCTGGCCACCATATATTTTGGGTAATCTCTATAAACAAAGCATACTATACTTTATTTATTTCTTTATTTTTTTTTGCAAGATCATGAGCCTGATTGGGCGCGTGTGTAAAGCATTGGAGCGTTTAAGAAGTTCATCATCGATGTGATCATCGATGATTGCAAACAACTGACGCGGAGTTCCAAATTATCTAAATCTCTGAAATTTGATATGATATGATCATAGCATTTCGAAATTAAAAAGGTCTAAAAATGATAAAGATGATTTGTTATGATATATATATTTATAAGTAAAATATATATAAGAAAGACATACTAATACTTTCAGCAAAATATGGAAAATATAGATTTTTTTTTAAAAGGATTGTGTTTTCTCTACTAGAAGATTATAGGTAGACTAATTATTATCTATTTATTAGTTGTTTTGTTTTTATTTTTGTAGGTAATTTTGCCTGTTGACTAGAATGCTAAATTACAGATTTCTTCCATTCAAGAATCTCTGAGATTTGATTAATTGATTAGAGAATTTATTGATGCACAATAGGTTGCCTTGAAAATATAACGAAGAGCGACTGAAATGGGAATTACAATTTTAGAAAATATGTACCAGAATAGAACGCTTAGATGATGGATGATAAGAGAACGATTGGGAGTGGTAGTAGATTTGGGTAAAATAAATAAATAAAAATTCTAAGCGAGTGTCTAATCAGAAAACATATAAATGGGACATCTAGAAAAAAACTTCTTCATTGAACCTGTCAACTTGCTATGTGCTAGTGTCTCTTATATTTACGCTCGAGCAACGAAAATATGGGATCTTTCTCTCACCCTCTCTCTTTCTATCTCTCTCTCTTTCTCTCTCTTTCTCTCTCTTTCTCTCTCTGTCGCTCTCTTACTCACACACTCTCTCTCTCCCTTTCTCCGTTCTTTCAATTGGTGTCCCATTTCTTCATGAAAGAGTTTGCCACGGTCATGCAAAAGGTTCATATTTTCGTTATTCTTTCCGGGTATGCACCCCTTGATAAGCATGTAGAAAATGCAACGCTAGTGGGTAATGCCCGATTTCGCTTGTTAATATTGCCAGACTGCCAATTGAAGAAGCTTAGCCAGCTTATCGCCACATTTATAGATTGATAAACAATTTGACATTGCCAGATGGTTTTACAATTTCGAAATTGATTCATTAAACGGTCGCTTGGTTCTTAACCTATTGATGCAATCAAATTAATGTTAACTAATTAATAAAAATAAAAATTTGTTGCTGGCAGAACGGTAAACGTGACTACATCGATTCGTTAAATCAAGATATTTTATTATTTATAGTACCGAAGATATCATTTTTCGATTTCCATAAATTTCACATTAAAATTCCAGTTAATATTATTCATCAATAATAATAGTCTAATAAATAAAGTACTAGTACAAAATTTCAGAGATAAGCAATTATCAAATTAGTTCACATCAAATTATCAATTCAAATAGAGATAGCTGCTAGAATTCGCCCAAATCAGAATGATTTCACTTTTATTGAAACTACAATTTAGTTAAGTAGTAGACGCTCTGGGTCTGGGTGATCCAGTCGATGTAGGCGGAGACACGGGTGTAGACCGAGGGGAAGTTGGCCGCGCCGCAGGGAAGGTAGCCCCAGGACACGATTCCGATCAGCTCAGAGGGAGCATCCTTGTGCTCGACGACCAGGGGGCCGCCGGAGTCGCCATTGCAGGAGCCTTTGCTCTGCTGCAGGGAGTCGGAGCAAATGTTGGTGGAAACCAGCCTAGAATTGGGGGGCATCAGTGCCTTGCACTCATCGTAGTTGATAATGTTGGTGGTGATGGTTTGCAGAGTTTTGGCTGCTGTCAACACATAGTACTTTGGCTGGCCCCAACCATAGAGATGGGTCTCGCCCTCGTGGATTTCCCCGGGGCTGGGCAGGACAGCGGGGCTGACCCACTCGTTGAACTCGAAGGGTTCGCTGACGTGAAGCAGCGCGATATCAAAGGGGCCAGCGCTCTCTTGGAACTGTTCGTGAATGCGACCGAAGTCAACCAGGCGCTGCTGAGTTCGTTCATCGACTACGGCACGTGCATGCAGTCCGGCAATGGCACTCATGCCAACTGGGTCGGAGATGCAGTGCGCTGCGGTGAGGATCCAGTTCTTGTTGATGATAGTTCCTCCGCAGCTGTGCGAATGATCAGTGAAGTTGTTGGACAGTGAGACAATGAAGGGCGCCTGGTGGGGGGCGGCCTCGATGCCATTGACTACGAAACCAGTGGCAAAGCTGGGAAAAACCTTGGCCAGGCTATCGGTCAGCTGGCTAGCCTGAGCGCTGGTCGCCAGAAGGGCGAGCAACGTGACAGCGAATACTTTCATTTTGGTTGATTGCCTTGAAATGATCTAATCGTCGATGCGATGTAATCTTTTATAGGCACACGGTTAGATGAGCCCCTATCGGTAGATTAGCAGATAGATTTATGGTGCTGATTGCCCTTTGAGCGACAATCATATATTCTGATTTCACTTTTTTCAAATCTTCAAATTCGGGCTAATCAGCAGAATACTAGATCTTCTATGGTCAAAATTTAATTGACAAGAAATAAAAATGGCGAAGGTTATAACTATATAATGCTGAATCGCAGGCGCGTGTCCACGATCTTTACTTCATATAATTATATATAATATTATGCCATTCTATCATAGTTTTATTTCAGATATCATTCAGAGAACTTATTGCTTAAAAGCCAAAATTATTCGATTCAATTCGTCATGAAATAAATATGTAAAATCAGAAATTTTTATGAGCCATAAATATTTAAAACTGATTAGCTATAATTGAAGTCCACGCATAATATGCCTCATATATTTATTTACGCATGAATGATCGTAGTTTAGAGAGCTTTAAAAGGCAATCGAACTATTACACGTATAAATCAAGAAATGAATATAAGGAAGCAAAAACTATTGCTCGAATATTAGAAATTTTTAAAATTCACTATATATGTGTAACATAGTAAAATATCCTCTAAGCATAGCCAAACTCATAATGACTAATCCTTTATTTTTTATTAAACACAATTACCTTTTCACTCTAATAATAATTCCAGAAATCAGCTAATCTAGTGCAGACAGAGTGCAAAGTAAACTTTAATTCATAAAAAGATTTAGTAATCCAATCGAGCTAGTCCAATAATCTAGATCATAAATAATGATCGATTATGGATAGGTTATCGGATCACATGATCTATTAAAACTGCATTATAAAGTCATATAGCTAAACTGAACTTGAATAGAATCAAGTGAGTTATTTATTGCATTTTATAAACAAGAAATTAGTTAAGCACGTAGTAGGCGCTCTGGATCTTGGTGATCCAGCTGATGTAGGCGGATACACGAGTGTAGACCGAGGGGAGGTTGGCCAAGCCGCAGGGGAAGTAGCCCCAGGAGACGATTCCAATCAGTTGAGAGGGAGCGCCCTTGCGCTCGACAACCAAGGGGCCGCCGGAGTCGCCATTGCAGGCAGATTTGCTCTGCTGCAGAGAGTCGGAGCAGACATTGGTTGGAGCCAGGGGGGCATCCTCGGGCAGCGCAGCCTTGCACTCTTCGTAGTTCAGAATCTGTGTGGTCAGGGTCAGCAGAGTCTTGGCAGGTGTGAAAATGTAGGATTTTGGCTGTCCCCAACCGTACAAATGGGTCTCGCCCTCGTTGATTTCCTCGCGGCTGGGCAGGGCAGCTGGGCTGACCCACTCGTTGAACTCGAAGGGCTCGCTGACGTGCAGGATGGCAATGTCGAAGGGACCCACGCCGCCAGTGTATTGCTCGTGGACGCGGCCAAAATCAATTTCACGGTGCTGGGTACGCTCATCGACCTCGGCGCGCTTATGGAGACCGGCGATCACGCCCATGCCAACGGGATTGGAGACGATGCAATGGCCAGCAGTGACGATCCATTCCTTGTTCAAGATGGTTCCTCCGCAGATGTGGGAGTGGTTCGTGAATTTGGCGCTCAGGGAGATAATGTAGGGCGCGGCATGGGGCTCAGCTTCAGTGCCGTTGATGACAAAGCCCGTGGGGAAGCTGGGAACCAACTTGATCAAGTTGTCGGTCAGCTTGCCGGCCTGGGCGCTAGCAGCCACCAGGGCAAGGAGGGTAAATGCGAGCACCTTCATTCTGTCTGAAGCAAAGGACACTGAATGATGAAATCGTGCATATTCATTGGCCTTTTTATAGGTGCTATTGCTTTTAATGGCGATAGTTCTTATCGGCCGATTAGAGAATGGATTTATGAAAACGATTTCACTTTCTGCCAATAATAAGTTTTTATGGTCAAATTTTTTCCCAATAAGCCAAAAATTACGCTAATCCAATGCGGCCTGATAAGGAATGTGCTAAACCCAAGCGGCTACACGTTTTACATTTACAGCTTTGATAATTGCCATATTTTTAGCTTGCGTAATGTGTGCTATACAAGGCGTTGACAAGCCACGCGTGCCAGGTGGAGTCGCCTCCTGGTGCAAAAGGGCGCTAAAAATATATAGGAATACATGCGTGTAACAGCACAGTGTATGGGGTGGGATGGGGGGCTGTAAGTCTATAAAGGGATGCGCGTCCTTGGCGGGCATACATAAAAGAGTGGACAATGTCCAGGCTGCGATGCCTGCGGCAGATGGCGGCCATTTTACGGGCTTAGCCAATTAAAAGCAAATTTTACGCCGCTGCGGGCTTTGGACTTTGTGTAACCGCACATACACACACACATACGCAACGAGTTGTGTACACATTAAAAACAACAAAAAAGAGGCGGGAAAACACGGAGCATGTGCCACTTTAAAGTCCAGTTAAACAATGATAATAAAACTCAGGCCAGACACAGAGAATCCTCTAATTAGCGCCTGGCTCAAATTGTGTAATTATAGAGCAAATCTTTACAAGCTCATTGCAATTAATTTAATCTATTAAACGCTATATCTAATACAAAAATAATCAGCTTAACATCAAAATCCAATTAACTTTCTAATTGTTGTCTAACTTGATTTGAAAGCTAAACGAAAATACGCCTTACCAGATATCAGGTGTATATTTAAAGGGGGAAATGCTCACCTTTAAGACTTGACTTGAAAGAAATATTTAACAGGAGTTTGATGATGAAAAACTGAATAGATGTGGGAGTTGTATGTATTCTAAACAAGTATTATCCGAAAGTGTGAAAAACAAAAAATAAATATTATGGTATTAGATTAGATCTACAGGAATTCAATTGACCTATTCCTAAGCTTCTAAAACCTAAGGAAATATAGATGTATTGCTTAGATATATATCTGCTTTATATTTATGATCTTCAGTTGACAACTCGAAGTTAGATTTCTAACATCATTGCATTTTACATCTTGAATGAATATAATATATACATACATGTCCTGCTGGTCTACTAACTATTATATTTCATTATCATACTGAAGCCTTCTTATTGGACCTCTTAAAAGAAGCCCACAAGACATCAAGGTGTTAAATGTCTAGGGAAATTCTCTTTACTCACAATACGCGCTGTCATGTTCCACTAGCAAAAAAGAGAAGAGACCATATATTGAACACTTTATCATCTGTAAGCTCATGCTGCCCACTCTCCCACAATCATTCTGCGATAACACTAATCGCTCTTGTTATACTTGTCGCTTATCGGAAAGCTCAACTGGACGCGTAGGTTTATATACGCAGTTTCGAGAGCTTCCGGGACCAGTTCACATTCGCCCCCACACATAACGCTATGTTTACGGTAAAAATTTGTATCGCTCTGCTGCCGCTGTTGGCGCTGGCCAGAGCCAATGCCATTGGCCAGCAGCCGCAGCTGGAGCACCTGCTGTCGGAGCACTTTGAGGAGCTGGCCAAGGCTATCAAGGCTGACGCAAGGGACGCGGAACCCCGCTTGGTGGAGCGCATAATGCAGAAGATAAAGAACGATCTGGCCATGGAAACGTCGGCACGCATTATAGACGGCTACGATGTGCAGGGCGTGGACAATGCGCCCTATCTCGTCTCACTCAGCCTGACGCCGCTCATCTACAGCCATCAGTGCGCGGGCGCCATCATTGGCAAGCGCTGGGTGCTGACCGCCGGCCATTGCGTGGAGGAGTTGAGACGCTTCAATGGCAACGTGATTGGCATTCCCATCTACGCGGGCCTCTCCAATCGATCGAATGTGAGCGACGCCCAGGTGCGTCTCGTGGACTTTGCGGCGACGCATCGCCTATTCAACGGCGTCGCCGGCAGCGACAACATCGCCCTGCTGCACGTCTCCGAGTCGTTCGTCTACTCGAATCGTGTACAGCAAATCGCGCTGCCCGATCTCGACGAGGACTACAGCAACAAGACGGCTGCCCTCTATGGCTGGGGTCTGACCACAGCTGATGGCAATGAGTATTCCAAGAAGCTGCAATATGGATTCGCTCCGCTGCTGAGCAGCGAACAGTGCGCCAAGCTGCTGCCAGCGGATGCGCCGCTCTCGCGGAAGCAGGTGTGCGCTCAGGTGAAGGCATGCTATGGCGACGGTGGCAGCCCGTTGGTCTACTGGCCCATCACTGGGCCCGCCGAGCTAGTGGGCCTGGGCTCCTGGAGCTATATGCCCTGCGGCTATGCTGATCGGCCAACGGTGTACACCTCGGTGCCCGCCTACGTCGATTGGATCTACCAAGTGATTAGCGCCTACTACCAGCTGAACTGAGTAGTCCCTAAATTCGACTCGTATCAACATGATCTTTGCGTAATACATTTACCACCAATTAAAGCAAACAACAACAATCTAATCTCTATAATTCCTAGATATCGTTAATGCTGCTCTATCAGTATTGCCGATGGTCGATAAGCTACATTTTGATTGTTCCATGTGTTGGATCGCACATGGCCAATCGTAAATTCCAGCCAATGTAACTGTCGTGAGTTAAGGGTCATAGCGCAAGGGCATTTCCATAGGAACCCAAAACCCATAGAAATTGGAAAATCTAGTTATGATGGCTTTGTGAAAATGTCTGTAAGAGGCAGATAGAGACACAGATTCCATGATATATATATATACAAAATATATTCTTCTGTATGTATATATTCCATCTGCCCATCTGAAAAGATCTCGTACACCCCAATTGTTAGAGACATGAAATGTTAAATGTTTATTCGAGTATTCCATGTATGAGCCTATCATTTTTTTCGATAAGTCATCATATGCTATTTATCGATCATAATCGTAAAACAATTTAAATACAAGTTTTTCGCAGAGTTCAGGGTATCTCCTAGCTGAGCAGTCCCCACTAGAACACTCTCACTTGCTCTACATCAATCTTAATTTGAGCTAAGCTACAAGTCAGGCCAAATGACGTCCCCAACAACGTTTGACAGCTGCAGCTGTGCTGGGGATTGTTCGAGTGTGCCACTCGGCGTATGCTTAATAAGTGCCTGGATAAAACTTTAAACCAACAGAGCAGCAGCTAGAGCAGCTAGTTTTGAAGTGCTCAACAAACTTGCACAGGTGACAAAAGTGGAGGCTGTCTACGCTTTTTATGACATCATTTGCATGTAGTTTGAAGTTGCAGCTGTCGAAGGTTCTAACACATGCTCAGCACATATGAAATATGCAGAGGAGAGTATTGTTTCAAGGAAGTTCTGGAGGCTCTTGAGCAACTAATTAACATTTGACTTTAAGCTATTTGAGGTATGCAATTGGACGTAGAGGAGATTCCCAAGGAATCAGCTGTGTTATATCATGAATATAGGATTCATATGGATAAGCAGCCTTACAGGGTATTATCCAGTCAGCTGCTGCACACGAATATACTTATTTCAATAGTTTTGGAATGTAAGAAAAGGGATAAAGAAATCCCATACGCAAAGATAGCAGCAACAGCAGCAGCTGGATAATCCCAAATATCATTTGCATAGTCCCCGAAGCAGTTGACGCTTTGCGTATGGGCAACTGTAACACGCACTTGCCGGCTTTATTGGCAGGCCCCTAAGCATGATTGACAACACAATGTGCACAGACAGGACTGTAGCTATATCTGTATCTGTATCTGTATCTCTATATCTGTGCTCAACTGTAACTGCGGCACATCTGCGTACGGAATTATCCCTTTTATGTGGTGGCGCCTAACCAACAAAACCAACTGCCTCCCTAAATGTCTGTAGACAGACATCTCAATGTCACAATATTAAGGGCAGGGGCTGAGCGAAAAACGAAAAGCACAGACAGGCTGTTACATCAATTGAATTATGCATGTAATCGCTCTTAGCCCAAACAAGCTAGCTCATAGAGCGAGAGAGAAAGAGAGAGAGGGAGATGCAGAATGTGAGATATTGAATCTGTCGCCTCAACAGTTTTCCCATTTCTCACTCAATTTACAGGCATATTTGGCAATTCACTTTGGCTATTTATGCTTATGCCAGTGTTGGTTAACACTCAACTTGGGCCATTGTATTGAAATGAACGATTGGCCAGGGATAGCGCGTAGCTTAATTAGTTAAAAGTAATTAGACAAACAGCGCAAAAAAACAATATAAAAGTCTCGTGCTCAAGTATCGAAATATTCGTTTTACGCGGGGTTAAATTGTAGTCCAATTAGCGCAGCGCAACCCTTTTCCAATGCCGGCCCAAAAATCTGCAGAAAATATGCGCTTAATTGAATATAAATGTGGCAGCCGGGGATGGCGGGGGTGGCTCACTGGCCCCACAGAAGGAAATGAACCGAAGCCATAGTCGAGTCCCAAATGACCCCCAAATGCCCCCAGAGCAAAAATTTGAACTGCAAGTTAATGTTTTCAATATCAATTATTAGTAGAGAGCCGGTCGGTCGGTTGGCTGTTGGGGCGAGTAGAATTCCCCAAAGTGAAATTGGGGCCACTTTGCCACCTTTCTGAGTTCATTAAACCGACCTCAACAAAGGATAATGAACTGCCGAAACAGCTGCAAATTCAATTTGCTCATTAAGACTATTTCAATGGTCATCAATTCTCGACCAAAAATAACACTTATTCCCTTATAGTAATGCTCATGTTTCATGGGTCGAAGTTGAGGGCATGATATAAAATCGATTATAGAAATATTGAAACAAGCGAAAAGTCTTTGCGATTTGAGTTGTGCGTGTTTATAAACCTAATTTTATACTTTTACTTATTTATCTTAGAATATTATTTATTATTTTGTCTAATAGAGTTAACTGAAGTTACTTAAAATACATTATTTGTATAATATTATTCGGTTGAGCTGAAGTAACTTATATTATTTATACTTATTTACCTTCTATGCTCTATCTTACACAACATGCCCATGCATCACTTAAGCTCTTATATTTCGATATATCTCAATTTATGCCTTTTGTCATAAAACTTTAATAGATGGCATAAAAGTAGGGTCGTAATTTTTGTTTTGTTCTAGAAACGCAAATATCTCAAGCAATTCCTATTTAATTTTGTTGAAATAATAAATTTTCGTTTTGCACTCATCAAAATGTTACAAGTTCTTTGCTGCATGAATGCTTTTGGGTCAAACAAATATCTTAGATATATGGCAACAATTTTAAGTATGTCAATCAGGAATGTAAAGCTATGATAGTTCTATTTAAGTTTTCAATCTATTTCGATGTCTAAGTAATATGAATATTTCATAATTTAATACAAATATAATAATTTTGTATACCCTGAACAGGGTGTAATGGTTTTGTTGCAATGTATGTAACAGGCAGATCAGGGTGACGAGCTGAGTCGATTTAGCACTATTCGTATGTCTATTTCTTTTAAGTATTCCCTCTACGTATTTCGAAGTATTTCTTCCAAGTATTTTCTTTCTTCCATGAATTTCCTCTATTTATTTCCTTTACGTATTTCCTCTACGTTACTCGTCTACGTATTTCCTTTACGTAGTTCCGCTACGTCTTCAATGCTTAGCTGATCGATCACACGCTCTGCTTCGCTTTGTTGCGCACACCTCCAACAGGCCTGGACGACTGAAGAAATGCTGCAGCTGCTGCCCTTTATATATACAGCCACTTTTACTCAAGCACTGTCTCTCTGAAAGGTTGAGCCTGACGGCAGGTAGCGCTCGTTGCAATCGAGCTTCAAGTGACCAATGGGAACGCTCTCTGCTGCTGTGAGCTTTCTAGCTTCGATTTACCTAAATACAAATACGAAATGAGAGCTGCTGCATACACATACATAGACAACTTTAATGATCTTTTGCATTTCTTCTCTCCTTGCTTTTACTTTTACTCTCTGCTGCTGTGAGCTTTCAAGCTTCGATTTAGACAGTGCTTGAGTAAAAGTGTCGCTATATAAAGGGCAGCAGCTGCAGCATTTCTTCAGTCGTCCAGGCCTGCTGCGTGTGAGCGTGTGAATTATAAGCATTAAAGACGAATTCCCATTTTCAATGGGTTCAGGGCATAAAAACTATTATGAACATGGCAACCGTAAAAAAATGTAAACAAATATTTTTTTGCTCCTTCTAGTTAAAACGTCCTCCGGGTATAGCGACGTAAAATCGACGGTCCCTTGAATGCCGCTATAACCGGATTCTACTCTATATTTTTTTTTATAAAATTTCACCTAGTTCAGTTTTCATTTTATAGGTAATCGAATTTTCTTTGTGAACTTTCATGACACTGAAAGCCGAGCCGAGCTAATATGACAAGTGCTGAAAATCTATTTGAATTTGCAGTGTGGCAAACACACATATTTAGTCTATGATATATGCTTTGTAATTGTTAATGAGTGTTTATATTTTACGCACCATTTAACGGCTTTTCAAGTAGGAAGATTCCAAGAAAACTGAAATATTGCTGCTCTCGGATGGATGCCGTGCACAATGCTCAAACGTTTCATGGCATCTTGTTATGCATATAATATATGGAAAACAAAAACAACCAACAAAAAACAAAAACAAACCAAAACAAAAAAACAGAAAATAAAATAAAATATTTCATTTTTGGCTAGCGTTGTGCGTTCTATCTGAGCGCATCTGTTTGCCATTGCCGAGCCGGCAGCTGGGGCCAGCATAAGAGAATTTCGCATTCTTTTCTTTGGTTTTTATGAATGAATGCTAAAATATTTATGGCAGTCGACGGTCGAGGAGCAGACGCCGGTGGCGGAGGTGGGTGCCCTGACGACACGGGGCACATTTTACAGGGCCATTTAATTTGACTTAAATAATAAGCAGATATGACTTTCTTCGTTCTGGCCATTTTGCGGGCGATTGGAAAGTAAAATTCGTTGCAATAAATTCATAAGTCTCGACCAAGTTGAATGAACCGAGGGTGCGCTGGAGTATGTTTTCTTTTTTAGCGCAATAACAAATGATTTTTTATTATTATTATTGCTATGGTGTTAATGAAAACGGAAAACCTCACACAGATTTAGCAAAAAGACATCAATCATAAACATATATACTTGTAGTCATTTCCTTGTACTTCCTTCTCTATTTGTTCCATTCTGATTACAGGATTCAGGCAGCGGGACACCGGTGACGATGCGAGTGGATGCCAAGGGCTTCTTTCTCTATTGGGTTGATCAAAACAATGAGCTCGACATCCTGGACATAGCCACAATTCGTGATGTGCGCACAGGACAGTATGCCAAAAAGCCAAAGGTGAGTATATAATGGATTTCTGATATCATTATATATTAGCTGTCATCACAGCTACATTCACATTCTGCAATTACAATTGAAAAAGCAAATATTAAGTATACGCCGGGGTGGAAGAAAGGAAGAGAATTATATGTGATGTGACTTGTTTTTGATAAGTCACATTTATTTATGACATTTAATTTTCAATCTTTACATTCATTATTGATTGGAGTGTGGAGTGAATGAAAGGGAATTAGTAGCAGTGGGGGGGATGAGATGAGGTAGAGCAGGAAATTGTGCAGAGAAAATGTGTGTGTGTGTATGTGTGTAGTATATAGGTAATAATAAATGCTTTAAATAATATACATAATAAATATAAATATATATATGTATGTACTCTTAGGGCAACCAAGCAACACGCCGAGCTTACTTTCGAGTTTCACATTCAAATTAAATATGTTTTATTTTATTTTCATATTTAATTCTTCACTGAGAAATCTCGAGAGTTCACATAAAAATAGCAAACAAATTAATGATATAATTTCTTCATTAATATATCTCTAGAAGACATCTGTCCTTAAATTGAAAAACGTATTTACACTTTCATTAATTTAATTAAACATTGCAATTAGTTGAAGTACATGCCGATATACATATGCATCAATCTTGACACGCAACCTAATTAATTGCAATCGCGAAGGGTATCAAACAGATGGCATGCCAAAATTCATTTGATCTCGTGTGATACTTGGAGGCATTCCTTGTTGAATTCTCGTGTTTGTTTGTTTGTAAATAAAAAATATATTGGCAACATTAATTATTCCGACCATTCAACGAACGGTGCGAAATTATTTGTTTGTATATTTGCGTTTGGTCGGCTGCGTACATTCGAGCGAGAAGCTATTCGCAAAAACGAGCTAATAAAAATTGCTTTGACTTTAGCGATTGAAATCCAATTATAGGCTAAGGCAGGCGAGCCACACAAACAAGCTCTATTCTATATTCTATTTTCTATTCTATTCTATACTATTCAATGCTGTGCAGGTGGGCACGCATAATCCACAATTTATATAGAGCATGTGTACATA
>JAWNOM010000281.1:215000-222003 GCA_035045965.1 Drosophila aldrichi | reverse complement strand
GAGCATTCTAGCTTCGTTTTACACATACACATACCAAAAGAGAGCTGCTGCCTACACATAGACAACTCTAATGATCTTTTGCTCTTTTTCTCTCCTTGCTTTAGCTTTTAGTCTCTCTCAAATGTGAAGCCCGACGGCAGGTAGAACTCTTTGCAGTTGACATTCAAGTGAGCAATTGGAACGCTCTCTGCTGCTGTGAGCACTCTAGCTTTGTTTTACCTAAATACAAATACCAAATGAGAACTGCTGCATACATGTAGACAGCTGCACTGCTTCTCTCCGAGCTTTTACTTTTACTCAAGTACTGTCTCTCTCGTTACAGTCGAGCTTCAGGTGACGCTCTCTGCTGCTTCAATAATTTGTTCAGGGGATTTGCTAGTCGAGCGGACTCGACTTGAGCTTTCATACTTGTTTTTTTTTTTTTAATTTTAAGATAATGTGAACTAAGAAAACTATTGGAATATAATAGAACATTAATAAAGTTTGAAATATAAAACTAAATATTCAAAATGAAAAATATTTAAGTAAGGAAAGAAAATTCACAAATGAAACCATTAGGCAGCTGTTAATTCTTAATAATTTAATGCCTTCAAACTCATTAATTTAATTGAGATTCGGTCTGGCTGCCTCTCCATCGTCTGTGTCCTTGAGAATGGAAAAGTCAAAGATAATAATTTCAGTGCTGTCTGTCAAGTCCTTCGGCTGATAATTACGTCTGTCAATCTGATGTCGGAGAGTTAGCCGGATAGTAGTAAATCACGCTGCGTAGCTGTCAGCCCATTGGAGGCGAGTTCAATTATGAAAAAGTCCAAGTTTTAATTAGTAAACACATTTCCAGCCAGCACACCTGCCCTGCACACCTGTATTGCTAGCTGCAATGTTTACATTAAAAGCAAAACGGTCACAAATTTATAACTCAATTTGCATGCCTTGTTATTTTTGTGTTTTTGCTGGTTTTGTTTGGACTTTTAAACTGCAGTTTTTCCGCTATCGCACATAAATTGGGCGCCATGCAAGAAACAACAAACAAAAATATTCAAATTAACCCAAAGGACACCCAAATACAACAGGCCACACACACACAGTCATGGGCATGTTTATCTAGTGACCTTTTAATTTGAATTTGACCAAGCGCGGGTAAAGCCAAGCGAATTAATGAACTAAAAAGAATGCAACAAAAGCCAACATCCAGCCAGTGGAACCGCCGCAACCACACACCCAGAGCCACTGAAGCCAGGCTCCGGCAAACACATGTTCAATTAGGTAAATGCGCAATGTCGGACGGACATTTGTACGGGCAACGGTGCGTATGTGTAATTTGTGAAATGCATAACTCTCAAGCCTTGCCACATGCAGTTTAATTAGTGTTGCGTAACGCCAAAGCATAATCATACTTTCAAGTGCTGCACAACGTCAACTACGCCAACTGACCTCGCCGAATTTCCAGCGCCAACTTTTCCACACGACTATTTAAAATTAAGTTTCAATTAGCTGTGCAGCGAGCCAAACGAGACTCCGTTTGCCATTGTCATGTGGTGGTGGTAAATGCATGGCACAGGTATAGTGTGAGAGGGGAGCAGTTAGCGAGGGGGGCTATGCTAAAATAAAATGTGCAGCTAAAATAAATGTGCAGCGGAATTTTGCAGCACTTTATATTAAAATGCTGGTTACCCTGGTTTATTCTGCAAAAGTAATTAACTTTTAGTACACAATCAAATTGATATTAGGTGAAAGGACAGGAAACGGCAATTATTGTACAAGGCTTTCAATATATTGTGCTTTTGCACACTGTTTTCCTGGTTGTCATATGCGCTTCATCAAATTTTGAGTTTAGGCTTGCTATATGAATTATCAACATGAATGCTTTTTGAATTTTCATTCAATATTAAGGCATAGATTAGAATTTCTACAGAATTTACAGAATTTCTCGCAAATGAGTTTTACAACGCTGTATAATGAGTTATACCTAAAAAATTTTGGAAGATTCTAATAAAAGATTTTGTAAAAATTCTATATATGTTTGAATTAATGTGTTGCTTTGACTTACTGGAATTAAAAAATAAAAATAAAAATAAAAATAAAAATAAAAATAAAAATAATATAATAATAATAATAATAATAATAATAATAATAATAATAATAATAATAATAATAATAATAATAATAATAATAATAATAATAATAATAATAATAATAATAATAATAATAATAATAATAATAATAATAATAATAAATAATTAAATAAAATTTCTTAAAATATATATTATAATAAATGATTTACTTTCTATTTATTTCTAAACAGGCATTTTACAACACTAAATATTAAATTCATAATAATCCTGTTAATCTGTAAATTATAATGCAATGCTTAAAATTAATTCGATAAGTATTCAAGCTAAAGCGTTCAGCTGAGCACCTGATTAAAGCAGCATCTTAATAAGGAACTCTATTTGCAAGAGCTTTTTTGCTGCCACTCACTCACAGCTTACTGCACTTAATGTCGTATGCTAATTTCCGCAACACATATTAGACAGCACTACGAACCCATGTAAATACATATGTCCGCTTGGCGATTCGATTAGCATTTAGTGCTATGCACGAGCAGCACCAGCAGCAGCAGCAGGAACAATAATTGTTAAAACAACAAGTAAAACAAATATAGAGGGCAGTTTTACAGACATGTCGTAATGAAAAGAACAACTAAAAACCCATTAACCCACATTTATGCACACTTTAATGCCTCAACATGCATGGCACTCAGCTGTCGGCAATGTGTCCATGTGAGTGCGTATAAGTGTGGGTGTGAGTGCGAGTGCGAGTGTGTGTGTTTTACAACAACATTGCGCTGGCCACTTGTGTAGACTTGAAATGCATTTCACTGTCGCACAACCTTTTCATTTGCCAGCGCCAAATCCCCAAAGAGCAAATGCTGACTAGGACACCAGTCAACACTAGTCAACACTGGCCGACAAACAACAACAACAATAGCTAAAACAACAACAATATCAACAAAGCCTGCCAAATGTCGCATGCAGGCCAGTCGCAGGCTCTGCCGCATGCTTTATTAACATTTGTTGTGCCAAAGCGTCACAAGTGGCACTTCAGGCTGTTTCCGTGGTGCGAGCAGTGCGGCAAGCTATGCCCTTCTTGTTCTGGCCGCGCAAGCAATATCGCGCCGCACTGCTCGCACAGCGAAGAGCTGGTCTGCACAAAAGAGCAAAGCTTAAGAGAGCGAAAGCTCTGCCGCTTCGGCCTGCACAGCCGAAGTGCGTGTCGGCCGAGCTCAGTCTCGTTCGTCGCTTCGTGACGAGCGCTCAACAGTGGCCCACACAGCGCTATGCTACGAATTTTCTTTCACTTCTTTTTACGTCGTCGCATTTTTGACGTGTCGCAACATAAACTGAATGCAAAACTGAAACTTTCATTTGGCTATTTGCTTCGAGACTGGCTGCGAAGCGTAAAATTGATAGTAGTGGATGCCAAAGGGCTGGCCAGGCATAGAGTCCGACCATATATAAACGCATTGACATACATAGTTGTGGGCATAGTTTTTTGCTCCTGCTGTGGGGCAACGTCAATGGCCCGGCTCAAAGTTGGGGCACGCCCAAAGTTCCACGTCAAAGTCGTTCAGGTGTGCTACAAAAAGCGAAACTTTGTCTGCCAACTGCAGTTGCACTCGGCAGCAGCCAGGTGGCACGCGAAACGAAGAAGCTGCATGTATTTATTTTTATTGCTGTTCATTAGTTGGCAGTTGCCATAATTTCAATTTTATGGCTCCGGCTAAGCGAATAAGCCGACAGGATTTCAGCTCATTTTTACTAATATCACATTTAGCTGCAAATTGAGGCTGTGGCTGTGTAAAATGTGTATATTACTCATAAGCCACGCACTCATAGGCCAGCACAGAGCAAAGTAAATTCATTAAAAGTCTTCTTATTTACCATCTTCTAGAAGATGACTCTTGAAATTTGCGAAAATTCACATTAATGTGGAGCCAGCCTAATTAGATTCTATGACATTATTTATCATACGGGCAAACATTTGCTTACTCAGTCTCTTTTGAAGAGGAATTTCTGGTTTGGTTCGGGTTTCCCGGTAAATTGATGCCAACTTATCATACGAAATTACATGCGGTAAAATAACGGCGAAATATTATTGAATTCTAATAAATAGGTCCAACAGAGCACGTAAGCAGCTTTGCCTGCAAAATGCAATTGATTTATTCAATTATTTATGCAAATAGTCTTTGGCTCGAACATCGAAATTAAATTAGAAATGAAATAGAGGTGAAGCATGCTGACCTCTTAACAGCATTTAACTTTGGCTGAATTATGTTTGTGGCTTTTTAATAGTTAAATTTATTGGATGTTTTCCTTGCCGAGTGCACGTGTGTGAAATCTGAAGCATGAGTTATATATGTATAAAAAAATATATATGTGTGTATATATATATGTTTTTATTCAGACTTTGCAAACACGCAGAATTTCAGAAGTCATAAATTCAACGCTTTGCTCCAAAAAGTAGACAACAGTTTTCTATTATTTTTTTTTTTTTTCTCAGACTGCCACGTGCAGTTTTTCCATTTTTTGGCTCCGTGACTTTTCCGTTCTGCATATGGAAGAAGCCAGCAAACACACAGCATAACTGAGCGAGAGAGAGAGAGAGGTAGAGTGGGAGAGTGGCAGAGGTAGACACAGAGTTAGTGCTGGAAATGGAGCCGAGTCCTTGGGCTGAGTAGAAATCCTGGGCAGCAGCAATTGCAGCATATTTAGCCGCTTGTTTTGAAAACTCTATTTAATTTTTCAGCCCCTTGCAGCGCTCGCTCCCTTTCTCTTTCGGCTTTGTGGCACACGTTTTGTTGCACTTTAGCTGGATCCTTTCATTTGCCAGCGCGTCGCATTTTTCAGCTGGTTTTTTGCTCGGCTGCGTGTCAGCCGGAGGGAGGCGCTGCATGAGCGAGGAATGTCCAAACGATTTTCAGCATTTAATTTAAGTTACAGCGCAAGCTGCTGAGATTTATTACTGACCCTTAGCAGGACTCCAGGCGTTTCAGCCAAGTAGCCATGCGGCCAGAGCTGCCTATACGTTCTGTTATTCCATTGCTTCGCTTTTCTCCACTCGTCTCTTTTTTTCTCCTTTTTTGTATATTTTTCGCCAGCCCAAAGTGAGCTATGCAGCAGACAATATGAGCTTTGGGCTCCTTTATTTCTGCACTGGAGCCTTCAGCGCGTTGCAATGAAAGACAATTGTTTTCCATGGCGCTGCAAGCCCTCAGCGAGACTGTTGCAATACAGTGTTGGCATTTTATTTTAACTAAGAAATCAGTTTACATTTTATTTAACTTTAATTTGCAAATTGAGTTTTTGGAAAAATCTTGAAATTAATTAGATAATATATGTTATAAATATAAATATACATATATAATAATAATTATACTTGCCTCAACATTTAAATTTGTAATTAAATATACAATTTTAAATTGAAACTATAATTATAATTTCAATAAATGTAAATAATATTTAATTTTATTTGTAATTAAGCTTGTAAGTTTTATTTTCCATTTTAATTTTAAATTTATAATAAAAACTAATAATAAATTAAAATTTTCAAATGAAACTAAAATTATAGTTTTAATAAATGTAAAATATGGATATTTTTTATTTACATTGCAGCTGTGATTTGTTAAAATGAAACTAAAATTATAATTTTAATAAGCGTAAAGTAAATTTTATTTACATTTCAGTTCTGATATCTAATTATTTATATTCTCATATTTATTTATTATTATTCCTTTTATTATTTTTTATTATTACTTCATTATTTACTATTTTATTTATTTTTTATTTTATTTAATTTACTCATATAATTTTATTTTATTATCAATTCTTTTTTTTGAGTTTTTTTTTTTTGTATTACTATTATTTTTTATTATTTATTATTATTATTTAGTTATTTATAAAATTTATTTATTTATTTATTTATTTATTTATTTATTTATTTATTTATTTATTTATTTATTTATTTATTTATTTATTTATTTATTTATTTTTTTATTTATTTATTTATTTATTTATTTATTTATTTATTTATTTATTTATTTATTTATTTATTTATTTATTTATTTATTTATTTATTTATTTATTTATTTTTTTATTTATTTATTTCTATTTATTTACTTTTTTATTTTGTTTAATCCCATATAAGTTTTTTTTTTTGTATTTTCCAATTATTTTTGTGTTTTTATATTACAATTATAATTTATGCATCTCATATTCACCTCTATAAATTTTCAAATATTTCAATTAATATTTATTATGCATTCCAGTTTAACGTTTTTTCTTTTTGAATTCTTCGAATTTACATACACAACTCTATGTTTCACATGCCAAAATCATTCGCAATTTATCTTCAGAATTTTTGTAGCCTTGCCTTAACTCATATCAGCCAAGTCGTTTCTCAACTGTAACACACTTGACCCAAACTGTTCGCACTGCTGCTGCTGCTGCTGCCACAGAAACAAAAATGCGGTCCTTTCCTTTCCACTCTGCAGGATGTTGGGTGTGGCAGGGCGAGAAGGAGGCGAAACGAGTCGATCGCCTGACCAACTTACGCCCAAAGTTCGGTTCAATAAATTAAACCTAAACAATTCATTTGGTCGAAATGGAAAGGCGTGTGTGCTGCCTGGCAACATCGTCGCATATTCCGGGGACAGACCCGGACCAGACCCAGTCCCAGCCCCACCCCCACTGGGTGGGTGGGCGTCCGAGGACAGAGGGAGCAATCGAGCGTCTGTGGCAATAAAGCAGCAAGCGAGTTCTTAGTTTGCTTGCAGTTCAAGCGGAAACCACATAAATGCGGAAATGATAAAAATGCCTGCAAACATGTTGTCAAAGCGTTTGCGATAAATTGCATTGGCGTTCAGCAACTCCTCCCAGACTCCAGACACCAGAATCCAGACTCCACCTGCATTGAGACAATAAAATGATAATAAAAATAGCACAAA
>JAWNOM010000281.1:0-212500 GCA_035045965.1 Drosophila aldrichi | reverse complement strand
ATGGGATCTTTACATAATATAGAATTATTTACATAGTCATTGAAAATGCCTTTACAGGCGACGTGTCAAATGACAGCTTAGCTCAAAGTACTCTGTGATTTTTGCCCACTCAACACTGAGAATTCTCCGAGCTGTGCCAATCAGGTTCGCTGTTTAGCTCTCAGCTTTCTATTCCCAGATGCGTGTCCCGAACTGTCGCCTTAAAATTAGCCATCCACAAGAACCCAACATTGAGCTAAGCTTTGACTTTTACGATAACGATGTGGAGGGTGGCACGAAGCAGGAGGCGGAGGCTGCAGACTGGGACTGCTGGACTATAAGCTGTTTCTATTACATTTGCTTATCTGCATGCGGCTCACACGGCTGTGTGTGTGTGGCTGTCTCTCTCTTTCTCTGTCTGTTTGTATCTCAGGGGCTGTAATGCAGTAATAATCATTTGTTCGTTAGCGAAATAACTGAGTTGACCTTGCCAGAGCATTTACTGAGATTGCTGAGATTATTTTGAATTGGTTTCGAGCACAACAAAAGGCATACATACTCGACTTGCCTCGATTCGGAGTTGACCTTGGCTCGCAATGAAGTTATAAAGCGAAAATTGCTTGTCATACGCATTTTTCTATGTGAGAAAAGGGAGGAGGGGCGGGGCGGTGTGTGTAGCTATGAAAATTATAAACTTAGTGTTGGGGCAAATTGAATTTGACTGGCATTTTCAGCTGCTATAAGAGTAGACAAATGCTTATGGCCTGGTCGTGTTTGGCATCTTTTGACAAAGGTCAAAATAAATAAATCAAATATTTAGGCGACATTCGTTTTATTCAAATTGAAAAGGCATTGAATCACCGAGGCTTACATTGCGCTGCCCTGATGCTCAAATCCCAGAAGAGAATAGAAGGCCCACCAGACAGACAGACAGACAGACAGACAGACAGCCAGGCCGATAAATATCTATGGCGTCGATTGCATTACGCATACGACATGTTGCCAATAAAAATGTTTAGGGAAGTGACAAGGAGGCTGAGGCCACAATCGAACAACTGGGACACAGAGGCAGCATCAAAGGCAAAACATGAGTTGGGTCAACGAAATTGAATGATTGCAAAGCCAGATAGCAGACAACGGTTTCTGTATGGCCCATGGAAGGGGTTGCACTACTGTCAGAACTCTCGCACTGTCAAATTAATATCATTATTAAGTTGACAAACAAATGTTTGGGTATATTTAAAATAGAGCGATATGCCATTTAGATAAATGCCAAGAAAGTTTTTTATTGGCCCATTATCTTTCTTATTATTATGAGTTGCTTTGAGAAGAATATGGTATATAGATAAATATTCCGTTTAAAATAGATTTCTGATATGTATTTCATTTTCAAGTCTAAACAGATTAAATAAATCTGATTATAAAATAAATGAATCATTTTTATTTTATTTAAAGAAATATAGGATATTAATAAAACGATTGTAAGCTGAACAAGGATTTTGTTTGAAATGAATTAAATCAGAAAATGTTTGAATAATATGTGAGCATTTTTATTTTATAAATTTGTAATAATAATAATAATAATAATAAAACTTTTAATTAAAATTAATAATGATAATAATAACAATAATAATAAAAATAATAATAATAATAAAAATTTTAATTGATATTAATAAAAAAAAAATAATTTATACACATGATAATATAGAACAATTAATAGAAACTTTAAATGGAAACTCTAAATAAAGAATCTTTAGTGTAAATACAAAATTATCTAATTTTATAAATTAGATAATTAAAAAAAAAAAATAAAATTGTGAAAGAGAGAAAAATTAAAATAATAACGATAAAAAAAAAATCAGCAGAGAGCAAATAAAATGATTGGGAAAATACAATACAGTGTGGAAATTTTACCAGATCATCAACTTATGCCAACTCTAAGAACTGGGCACTGTTAAGCCCAGAACTATGAAAATCTCAAGCGTGCAGCTGCAACAGAGTCTAATCGAGCTCATTCGAATTATTTACACTTGCAATACTTTTTGTTAGTCTCCTGGAGCGTAAGAGAAACATCTACATCTACAACTATAGATCAATGCCCAAAGTACTTGTTCGAGTGCGAAGAATCCTGAATATCAAATCAAAGCTTTGGCTTTGGGCGCATACCGAAAGAGCATCGAATTACATTAGAATTTGTTTCGTCTGAAAGCGATATCTGAATATGAAAGAAATCAGTGAGAGCGACTTATAAATGCATGCATTACATTGAGTTTTAGAACAGAATAATCCGCTTAAATGCGAGCAGATGTACGAGTGAACATGGCATAGCAATGGGAAATCCTTATTGATTTTGTGCGCCTGCTCATCAGATGCGAAATGTATTGCCGGATGCTAGCTGTGGCTTGGCTTTAATTGCCGAGACACTTAACAACTGGGCCGGCTCGAATATTAAAGCATTTGCGATCAAATGCCAGACTTTTAATTAAACAGATTAAGTGGCCATAAAAACGACGTTGCCGTTGCCATTGCCATTGCCATTGCCAGCTGGCCCCAAGTCGATTATGAGCCGATACTAAATTGTTCGCGACTGTTGGCCAAGAGTGAAGTGAGAAGGTGTTTAAGTGCTCGTTAAGGACATGTAGGGGCAGCACAAGCTGCTGACGAGGATGCCAAATAATCAGCGCCAAAGGACATCAGCGTCCTGCATTTGCATCTTTCATTGCGACAGCCACAATAAAAGTATATGTATTTGCATTTATATGTATGTGTGTATATGTATGTGGCAATCGAGAGGAGAAGTGCATCAATTTATATGCTGAATGCACGCCTGCAGCTGGCATCAGTCAGTTAGGCGGCTAGGTAGATGCCAGTCGATGTTGGGAAATGCCTTAAATCACGTTATGAATGAGAAAATCTTAAGCCGCGTACGTGTGCATAGGACACACACACATACGCACACCCATGCAAAGGCTACATGCAGGACCTGCAGAGAACGTTGCCCGGCCAGAAGAAAATTGGATACGAAATGCGATGCTGTTTTCGTTTTCATTTTTCTTTTTTTCTTGCTTTCTCTGTCCCTGTTGTTGCTTGGATTTTGCCTTGGGTTTCTGCCATTTAACAGGATTATTTATTTTATTTTGTTATGCGCGGCAAACAGCTTGTGTAAAGGATTTAACCAACTCTGAGCTGTGGGTGTGTGTGCCTGCTGCCTCAGAATTTACGTATACATGTTGATATAAAAATGGCATGGGATAGCAGGAGGGGGAGTGGGGGCTGCATAAAATGAAATACAGAAATTCAAAACCGGCAACAACAAAAGACGACGCCAATATTAAATTCAAGCCGCACTTGCACTTGTTAACAGGCGCCAGGCAAAGTGTTTGCCCAGATTATAACAGTGTCCCACACACACACACATACACCAACGCACAGTGGGGCGAGATAACCACAGCATTTGCTATGAATGGAATACTACTACTAAGGACAGCTCGCCTAGAACAAAGGCATAAAAAAAAAGAAGGCGCTTAGGATAATAAAATATTATGCAAGTGGGATTTGATATGCAGCAGCAGCAGTAAAAGGCCTGAAATTGAAGAGCTGGAAAACAAAGGCTCAAGTTTAGGGAAATTCTGGGAAAAACGTGAGCAATAATGAGCTATGCAGTTCAAGAAGGATAAGATTAAAAGAAAGAAACACTTGAATGCGATTTACAATTAATTTTAATTTGTATTCTATTTAAATACTCTGTTTCATATATTGTCGAGTGCTACTTCAATGAAATTCAATTAAATATACTCGTCTGCATATTGCAGGCAGTGAACCGTAGTGGAGCACACCACCTCCAGTCGCCAGTGGAGAGGTCCATTAAAACTGCAGTTAATTAACATTGGGCTGTCGTCATCAATAAGGAGTTGCCGGACAATTGGAGCAGAAAATTAAATGGCATATGTAGCCGGCAGATAAGATGCCCGAGCACTATAATATAATTAATGCCAGCTCAAGGTGCGACAGTCGAGCGAAGGGCAGCGGGAAGACAGCTGGCGCCAACGCGAACAGCAGCACATAGACGATTATTAAATTCTGTACATGTGAGCTGGGGAATTCAAATTATTTAAATTCGAAACACAATGTCGAGGGCGAGGGTTTGCTACAGCTAACAGATATAACAGCTGCAGTTAACAAGATATTCAGACGATCAAATTATTTCTGCAGTAAATATGCGAGTTGAGCATACCCGACTAGAGCTGGTTTGACTCTTCTTTACGATTATTATTGCTACTTAACCGTTATGAGCAGTAGACTCAAACAGGTCAAAGGAGTTGTTGCTGCTCCTCCTCCTGCTGCTGCTCCTCCTCCTCCTGCTGTGGCTTTTGGGTCTGCGGTTCTGCTCTGTCGACAGCTGTTGCTGCTGCAACCGCCTCTTACCTGCTCGCCGCAGCTTGGGTGGGCGCATATAATAAGCACGGTAATGCGGCCAGCTGTAAGGGACGTCAGAGTGACGAATGAGTCGGTGTGAAGGACTTGGCCATAAATCCGCTTGACTACGCCACGCACTCAGACGCTGCGAGCTGCACTTTACAAGCTGATTGCAGATGTTAACTTCAGCTCGAACTATTATTATTTATGCTCTACGTATTTACTTTAGACTCGCTCAGTCTGGCAATAGTAAAGCTCGCTCGGCCTGTGAGCACTTCACATAATTGTGCAAGGCAATTGAAATTGTTTATTAATCTAAATCAAATGCAACAACTCGACTCAATTACAAATATTAATTGCAATTGAAATGTAGTTTGCAATTATGTCAAAATCATGCAAGTTTATTGTTGCTGCAATTTGAATTATTTATTGATTGTTTTGTTGATATATATTCCACTTATCTTGCTATTTCACTATGGCCAAAAAATAGAAAATAAATAAATAAAAAAAATAAAATAAAATAAAAATAAATAAATAATAAAATATAATAAATAAATCGAAAAAGTCAAAAAATAACAATAAAAAAAAAACTAAATAAAATAAAGTTAAATTAAATAAAAAATAAATAAATAATAAAAAATAATATAAAATAAAAATTAAATCAAAAACGACAAAAAAATTAAATATTTAAATTAAATTAAATTAAATTAAATTAAATTAAAAAAGGCAAAAAATAACAAAAAAAAACTTAATAAAATAAAGATAAATTAAATAAAAAATAAATAAAAAATAAAAAATAAAAATTTAATCGAAAAGACAAAAAAAAAATTAAATTAAATTAAAAATAATAAAAAATAAAAATTAAATCGAAAAAGGCAAAAAGTAAATAAATAAAATAAAATTAAGTTAAATAAGTTAAATTAAAAAGAAATAAATAATAAACAAGTATGAAAGCTCAAGTCGAGTCCGCTCGACTAGCAAATCCCCTGAACAAATTATTGAAACAGCAGAGAGCGTTCCCATTGGTCACCTGAAGCTCGACTGTAACGAGAGAGACAGTACTTGAGTAAAAGTAAAAGCAAGGAGAGAAGCAGTGCAGAAGATCATAAAAGTTGTCTATGTGCATGCAGCAGCTCTCATTTAGTATTTGTACTTAGGTAAAGAGAAGCTAGAATGCTCACAGCAGCAGAGAGCGTTCCCATTGCTCACCTGAATGTCAACTGCAACGAGCGCCACCTGCCGTCGGGCTCAACATTTGGGAGAGACTATGCACTGCAGTGCTTGAGTAAAAGTAAAAGCAAGGAGAGAAAAAGAGCAAAAGATCATTAGAGTTGTCTATGTGTAGGCAGCTGCTCTCTTTTGGTATGTGTATGTGTAAAACGAAGCTAGAATGCTCACAGCAGCAGAGAGCGTTCCCATTGGTCACTTGAAGCTTGACTGCAATAAGCGCTACCTGCTGTCGGTCTCAAAATTTGAGAGAGACACTGCTTGAGTAATAGTGGGCATATATAAAGCGCAGCAGACTTATAGTTGTAGTAGTAGAAGTAATGGTTATAGTAGTAGGACTTATAGTTGTAGTAGTAGGACTTATTGTTATAGTAGTAAGACTTAAAGTTATAGTAGTAAGACTTATAGTTATAGTAATAAGACTTATAGTTGTAGTATATTATAGGCCGTAGCTCGAAAAGCTTTAACAAGTCGAGTCCGCTCGACGAAATACCCTGAGCGAATGCTTGAAGCAGCAGAGGCTGTAACGAGCTCTACCTAGCGTCTGGTTCAACATTTAAGAGCGACAGTACTTGAGTAAAAGTAAAAGTAAGCAGAGAAGCAGTACAGAAGATCATTAAATGTGTGTGCATCAGCTCTCTTTTGGTATGTGTATGTGTAAAACGAAGCTAGAATGCTCACAGCAGCAGAGAGCGTTCCCATAGCTCACTGGAAGGTCAACTGCAACGAGCGCTACCTGCCGTCGGGCTTCACATTTGAGAGAGAGAGAGAGAGACAGAGCTTGAGTAAAAGTGGCTTTACGTATATAAAAGGCTGCAGCTGCAGCATTTCTTCAGTCTTCCAGGCCTGGTGGGGGTCAGCGCAACGAAGTGGAGTAGAGCGTGTGATCGATCTGCTTAGCATTAAAGACGTAGAGGAACTACGTAGACGAATACGTGAATGAATTACGTAGAGGAAATAAGTCGAGGAAATACTTAAGAGAAAGAGGAAACACATACGTAGAGGGAATATTTAGAAGAAATGGACAGACAAATAGTGCTAAATCATCAAGAATATATGTATATACTTTGTGGGGTCTGCTACGCCTCTTTTGCCTGTTACAGACATTTCAACAAAACCATTATACCCTGATTTCCCATTTTCAATGGGTTCAGGGTATAAAAATAAATCGATAAAGGATAAACTTTCCCGCTTAAAGCAATGTTTGTTGGGTGCAATAACAACTGCAACATCATCAGATGCAATTGGGAAATTACTTTGGTTAACACCTGCAGCAGCAACAACAACAAGTGGTTGCAAGGTGCTACAAGTCGAGTAAAGAGCATATAAAATGCTGTTGCAACAGCTGAAAAGGACAAGTGTAAGCATATCCACAAGCAGACAACAGACATCAGACAGCAGACAGCTGAGAAGAGAAGGAGAAACAAAAGAAAAACCATGAAAATTAATTATTATATTTTGTATTTCTCTGTAGTTTTTTCTTTTTGTTTTTACATTTTTATTATTGTTGGCAGCAAATGTTGCAAGTGAGGCAAATGTGTGAAAGCGGATGAGCACAAAAAAACGTAGTGAAGTGTGAAGGACTGATGTATGCGGAAATTGTGCTAGAGAGCAGACAGCACTACTAGCTGCCGGTATATACAAATATATATGTATATGTATGTATATATATATGTACGCTGGCAGCCAAAAGGGGATCAAGGAAGCCAAAGCAGCTGGTGGTAGACGCCTGGCGGCAAACTCATGCATTTTTCAGTAGGAGGAGTAGCAGGAGCAGGAGCAGCAACTATACTAACAACAGCAACTACAAAGTAGCTGCTGCAACATTGTGTGCAAGTGACAATGACAATGACAACAGCTTTGCAGTTAATTGCCAGCAGCGTGGCAAGCACTCAACCACCCAACCACTCAAGCACCACAGCAAAACTTAACACTCTGCACAAAATTAATTTGCATAATTGAACGCCTAATGATGAATTTGTGCTCAAATGCCAGTCGAGCCATTTATATACATATATGTACATATATATCAATTGTAATAATCTGCATCGATTCGCATAGATATGCCAGCAGCAGCAGCTGTGCCCCAGTCTCAGCTAATGCGTATTCAGGTCTGCAAAGGCAATCTCAACAATTTGCCTCATATCAGCTGCTGTCAATGGACTGTCCGCATGAAGTTTGACAGGCTGTTAATCGAGGGGCTGCGGCTGTTCATATGCCCGTTATGGCAATGAGGCCAGTTTAATTAAGTTTAAAACGTGCGTGATAATTAACTTGTTTGCCACGTGCCAGACGAACGAGAGAACGCGTGCTCAGATTCCAGCTCCAGTTCATTGAACGTCTGATAAAAAAAAAAGAATAAAAAAGTTTTCATAAATTAACAGCTGCTTTTATCTCATTGGCAGCTGAAATACCTAAAAGTCCAGTCAAATCATAATTAGGATTTTACTTTGCCAACAAATGTTTAAGGGAATATGTAAATTAAATCTGAAGGGGAACTAATTATTACTTACTATTTATTTATTATTTATATATTATTTATTAATATTTGTATTTATTATTTACTTTTTAATATATTATAAAAATTATTAGCGTAAGTTTAAAATATTTTTTTAACGAGTATATCATTTTTAATTTTTAATTACATATCTTGAATTATAGACATCATAATAAAAATAAACAAGTAAGAGTGCTCTAGTCGAGACTGCTCGACTAGGAGATACCCTGAACCCTCCAAACTGATATTCTAATCATTCTGCACTTCTTTTATGCACACATACACACACATGCCTCCACATGCACGCATAAGCTCGCGCTCTGCTAACTGCGCAGTCAGCAGCGACTGCGGTTGGGCTGCGCTGCAGTGTGGGCAATACTATGAGATTTTATTTGTTGAATAATTTCGTTTGTAGACGTATGATCTTAATGAAACTTTCAGAATGTAATCATAATGTATAAATGTGTGTACATTCCGAAGCACAAGTCTCTAGTATTTGAAATAGGTTTTTTACGAATTGGGGGCGAAGGGGGCGTGGTATACAAAATCTGTAAATGACAAAATGTGTGTATCCATCGAATGTATATACACAACAAATCTGAACACTCTATGTTTAAAAGTGTTCAAATTAGGCTGAAAAAACAATATCAATTTATCGATTATCCTCGATAAAAAAGATATCGAATGAGTTATCGAAAAAATATGATAAACTCGTACTGCGTATGGTATACACGAGTCTACATACAAAATTTCAGCTCTCTAGCACTTGTAACATCTGAGATCGACGCACTCATACGGACGGACGGACGGACGGACGGACGGACGGACGGACAGACGGACGGACGGACGGACGGACGGACAGACGGACAGGGCTATATCGACTCAGCTCATCGCCCTGATCAAGAATATATATACTTTATGGGGTCTGCGATGATTCCTTCTGCCTGTTACATACTTTTCACAAAACCATTATACCCTGATTTCCCATTTTCAATGGGTTCAGGGTATAAAAATGATATTTTAATATAATTAACAAGTATGAAAGCTCAAGTCGAGTCCGCTCGACTAGCAAATCCCCTGAACAAATTATTGAAACAGCAGAGAGCGTTCCCATTGGTCACCTGAAGCTCGACTGTAACGAGAGAGACAGTACTTGAGTAAAAGTAAAAGCTCGGAGAGAAGCAGTGCAGAAGATCATAAAAGTTGTCTATGTGTAGGCAGCTGCTCTCTTTTAGTATTTGTATTTAGGTAAAGAGAAGCTAGAATGCTCACAGCAGCAGAGAGCGTTCCCATTGCTCACTTGAATGTCAACTGCAAAGAGTTCTACCTCCCGTCGGGCTTCACATTTGAGAGAGACTAAAAGCTAAAGCAAGGAGAGAAAAAGAGCAAAAGATCATTAGAGTTGTTTATGTGTAGGCAGCTGCTCTCTTTTGGTATGTGTATGTGTAAAACGAAGCTAGAATGCTCACAGCAGCAGAGAGCATTCCCATTGGTCAGTTGAAGCTCGACTGCAATGAACGCTACCTGCCGTCGGGCTTCACATTTGAGAGAGAGAGAGACAGTGCTTGAGTAAAAGTGGCTTTACGTATATAAAAGGCTGCAGCTGCAGCATTTCTTCAGTCTTCCAGGCCTGGTGGGGGTCAGCGCAACGAAGTGGAGTAGAGCGTGTGATCAATCTGCTTAGCATTAAAGACGTAGAGGAACTACGTAGACGAATACGTGAATGAATTACGTAGAGGAAATAAGTCGAGGAAATACTTAAAAGAAAGAGGAAACACATACGTAGAGGGAATATTTAGAAGAAATGGACAGACAAATAGTGCTAAATCATCAAGAATATATGTACATATATACTTTGTGGGGTCTGCTACGCCTCTTTTGCCTGTTACAGACATTTCAACAAAACCATTATACCCTGATTTCCCATTTTCAATGGGTTCAGGGTATAAAAATTTAAAATGAAATTTTTGAATTTTTAATTTTAATAAAAACTTATAAATTGATTTTTAATTACATATCTTGAATTATAAATATGTAATTAAAAATTAAAAATGATATTCTCAAACTATTATTACCAATATTATTTTTATTCCCTGAAAATGATTTTATTCTATTAATGGATATATCTTGCTTTACGTCATATTAATTTCCTTCCTTAAATAATTTTCATTATTTTATTTTGGTTCACTTTAATTGAAATTGTATATTCAATTGTTGTAGATAAAACCATTAACCAAAATCGATTACTTCTTTTATTTTGAAATTTGCGTATTTTGTTTTGCTGCAATTGAATGAAATCTCTGCGCCTGCTACAAATGTATGCCAGGCCCATTAATCATGATCATTTTTTTGGCTGCCATGAGTTTTAAATTGAACAATGCATAATGCCAAACAGTCAAAAGATAAATATGTGTCGTCTCTTTTTTTCTATTTTTTGTTTTTTTTTTTCTCTTTTTTCTGCGACCTCAGCTAAGAGCGTTTGGCAATATTTTCGCGGTGTCGAATAAAAATTATTATATTGCACGTTGTTTAAACAGAAACAAGACTGTGAGAATTAAATGAAAACTGCATGCTAGGCACTGAGAGAAGCGAGGGGCTTAGGGCTAAAAGTAAAGGGCTGTCAAAGGGAAATCTGCACATATTGGTCATTAATAAAAGTATATTTTTTATAAATATAAATGTGCATATATACATATACATATATATATTTATAGATACTTTTTTATCGATATTTGCATCAAGCAGTACAGCAGGCAAATATTGATAAACAACAAAAAATGAATACAGTTTACAGTTGGCTGCAAAAAAAGAGCATGCCATACCCCCCCCCCCCCCCCCCCCCCAAATATGAAAATAAATATGGCAAGCGAAAAGGCAAAAAAAGGAGAATACTGCGTGAAAAGGCAACCATAAAAGCTCTACAAACGTTAAAACCTAGAGCTGGCATCGTGCCTGGCTCGTGCAGAGTGCTAAAGATGCAAAAATCTGTTAGAGCAAAACAAAAAATTCCATTTCAAGAAAATCATATAAACAAATATAAATTCACAAAGCTCCTCAAGCTCTAAACTACAATTCTCCTTCTCCAAATGTAAGCTTAAATAAATGGATATTATAAACCGAGCCATGTAAACTAGACAAGGGGAAAATCAAGAAAGTTTGAGCGCTTAATTAATATAAAAAAAATAAATAAATAAATAAAGTAATAATAATAATAAAACAAAAAATATGTATTAAGGCAACTTTATTGTGAATTAAATTAAAAGTCTTCGTGTAAACAAAATAAGTAAAGTAAGGAAATTACTTTGATAACAAACTACAATTTTATTCTTCTCATTTCTATTATTAATTAATTTGCAAAAATAAATTATCAATCTTTAAATTTTATTTATTTATTTATTATTTATTTATTTTTATTGCTATTTAAATTTATTTATTTATTTAAAATTATGAAATCTATTTATATGTATTTTTTTTTTATTTTATTTAAATTAAAATTTTTTAAATTTAAATTTATTTCATTAAAATTTATTAAATCTATTTAAATGTATTGTTTTTTTTTATTTTTTAAATTTATTCACTTAAATAAAATTTATTAAATCAATTTAAATGTATTGATTTTTTAATTTATTTATTTATTTAACAATTATTAAATCTATTTAAATATATTGTTTTTATTTATTTAATTATTCACTTAATTAGAATTTTTAAATCAATTTAAGTGTATTGATTTTTTAATTTATTTATTTTGTTAAAATTCATTAAATCAATTTAAATGTATTGATTTTTTTAAATTTATTTATTTAATTGAAATTGATTAAGCCTATTTAATATATTGCTTTTTTTAATTAATTTATTTAATTAATATTTATTAAATCTATTTACCTAAGTTGTTTGAGTTTTAAATTTCGCTATCCGCTTTTCGTGACTTTTGGCCGTGTGCCCAACACAACGTCTGTTTCAGCTCTAGGGTGTCGAGCTCGTTCCATCAATTTATACTGTTTTCCAGCACACTATAAAGCAACTGCTCTCACTCTAGCCTGTGCTCTATCTCTTTCACACAGCGAGCGTTAACGTGTGCGCGATTGCGAGTCAATTGTGTCGTTATTTATCAGTCAGCATAAATGCCGCTTTAAGTGTGTGTGTGTGCGTGTGTGTGAGTGTGTGAGTGTGTGTGTGTGTGTGTGTGTGTGTGTGTGTGTGTGTGTGTGTGTGTGTGTGTGTGTGTGTGTGTGTGTGTGTGTGCGAGTGTGAGTGTCTGTCTGTCTGTCTGCCTGACAATGACAGAAACAATAACAACAATAATAGCCATTGCCCTTAAATCTCTCTCTCTGTTCTTCCCTCCCTCTCTCTCTTTCACTCTCCGTGACACTCTCTGTTTCAGTTTTTTTTGCTGCATGCTTTTAGGCGCTGCCTTTTGTGCAGGTGTAATAATAATATGACCACAATAAATAAAATATTAACGCATATATTGCTTGTTAGTCATTGTTGCACTCGAAAGTGCGCCGCCCTTTGTCTATTCTCTGTTTTTTGTTGTATGGGCGTGGCACAGTAATTGCTGCCATTCACTGTTGTTCATTAAACGCATTGTGTGCAACGATTTTTGAGCACTATAGAGATTTTTCATTGCGGTTTTGCGGTTGCACTTTACGACTCGGCCATCGATGCCCTTTATAAGGTGTGAACAGAAAAATAAAATTTAAGAAATATCTGCGAGCAGCTATAACAGTAAATGTCAATGAAATATAGTCACATATAAACGCAGCTTTAAGGCAATGCAAACAGTTTCAGTTGGTTGATTATTCCTGAGCTGCAAGCTTCGTGCACTTAATTCAATAAAATACAATAATATCAACAGACAGACATCAAGTGCCTTTCAGTTAATGAAAATTGCATTTTCCTTCAAATAAATACATGAATTAAGTCGGCGTAACGAGCGTAGACTCGATAAGAGCATTTTGTGCTTAAGAGTTGACTGTGAAATAATGAAATATTTCACATTTTGTAAATTAAGATGCTTAGGCTTTCAATTATTATTAATTAATATATTTGTGACTGCCCCACCCGCCCCGCCTCTAGCCTAACATAATTCCCTAGCTCCGCTTCACCCATTGCCATTCAGTCGATGTCAATATGCAAATCCTATTGAATATGCAATGCTGTTCGGCTTGTGTGCTGCTGCTGCTGCTGTTGCTGTGAATGTAATTAAAGCTGCCGGGGCGTATGAGTGATGTGCCGTGAAATTTATATACATTGCTCATACGTCATGTGTGTCGGCATGCAAAGAGATGCATTTGCCAGTCTCTGGCTTTGCCGCCGCCAGTGGGTGGGCAACTCAGTCTGAGTGGGTGTGGCATCTGTGCTGTGCTATGTGAAATGTTCAGCTATGCCAGCTGCAGCTTAATGATTTTTATGCTGCTCTCGCACTTAAGTTGCAGTTTTCTCTCATCTCTTTTCTTTTTGTCGGTTCCACTGGGCGTTAATGGCAAACAGCGGTGACAACATCTGTTCCACATAAACACACTTCCACACACACACACACACACACACAGACAGGCACACTCATTTGGCTGGCGGGCAAGAAATTTCGAGTCATTAGTCGTTGTCCCGGTCGTCGACTAAATTACAGGGCCTGCGAAAAAGCATTATTTACACACACACACACACATGAAATTAGAGTGAAAGCCAGGGAGCTCTGCGCTAGTTTACAATTTGTATAAATGCAAATGTTTCGCGAAAGAAAATCAATGCGGTTCGCTTGAAAAAAACTTAATAATAGCAAATGAAAAACTTGATTTTCATATAGTTTTCTATTTGAGTTTACAAGTGAGACAATAATGCATCATTTTAAAACGAAACATGTAGTAATTTATATTAATTTTAAGACATCACGATGAGTATGCGGAATGGAAACACTCGCGAGTCCATCAACTTTTGCATGGCAGTGTCCAGGCGATTCTCGTGCTCGTACAGCAGCTGTGGCAACATATTTCATAAGCCAAAAGTGACGAAAAAATATTTTGTGAACTGACTGATGAATGTCTCGCTAGCAGAGCACATACATATATACATATGTGTGTGTGTGTGTGTGGGAGTGTGAGTGACCTGATGGAAAACTCCTGTCAGCAGCTGGAGACGGCTGCCAGTGCCAGTATCCGTTTCCCGGGCATCATTGTCGCCTGCCATTGCGCATCAGTGTCCTGTGGTCCACGCCCTTGCGAGTCTTCGCAGGACTTTTGTGTTGTCAAGGTAAAGTTTTTTTTTTTTTCTGCTGACGAAACTGAGCCATGTACGCCAAAAAATATTAAAATTAAAAAATGCACGCTTCATATTAATATTTGTCAGCTTACATTATATCCCGTGCCTTCCATCACGAGAACGGACGTGGACGCACAAAGAAATATGATTAGGCAGCAAATTTAATGAATACTATTGTCAGGGAATTACAATTTTAAGCCTATTAAAACATTTAAGGCGCACTCCTTTAAAAGAAGGAAAAAAGCAAACAGCAAGATTTAAATAAAAATGTAAGAGAATTTATGTTTATTTGAAGGAATTGCATGAAAATTTATAAAGAGAGAGAGAGAGAGAGAGAGAGAGAGAGAGAGAGAGAGCGAAACCCAGCGATTGAATGTGATTTCCTTCAGTTGATCTCGCGAACAGAGCATATAACCTAAAATTGATTTTTTGTATTCTTTTTCATTTATTTTGTGGAAGCGCCTAGGCTTCTTTTCGCTGTGGTCTTTTTTCCAATCAAAAGTTTAGATTATCTACTAATTTAAACTTAATATAAGTTGAGTAGATTAATATCTTGTTGGGGGACATAATGTTTTAGAGCTTGCGTCTTCTTATCCTTCAAATGGTTCTGAAATATGACAGCGGTCTAGCGAACTACTTGGCCTATATATCAACTGGATGAGTGGAAGGACATCTGGTCTTCCACTTTAGCCAAGTTGAGCTCTCCGATAATTGGGTATGTAGCAAGCTATATTTTTTAGTGATTCATCTATAAAGTTTTAGTGTCAGCTGCCAATTTCAATATATCCATTCCTATATAAAAATTCTCTTTTAGATTTTAATTAGAATTCATTTTAATCTTCTAACTAAACGTTCTCTATACCACAAATGATTATTGCGTAGTTAGTGGCCTCGGTAAAACTCTTTCTTTATTTCTCATATAATTTTCCATCTCTCTGCTCTTATTAATTAATTGCATCTGTTGTGCAGAATTATTTACTCGTTGAAGCGTCACAGAGCTGGTGGCAATTGTTCATTGTTTCCAACTCCTAAGTCAACTCGGGCCTACCTTAATTAAATTATGTCCCTTTCTGCCTTTTTCACCCAAGCCAACAATGGCTGTCATAATGAAGCAACTTGTACCGCATTTCTGTTCCGGCGGAAGTGCGCGAAGTTTGCCACATCTTCGACCCTTTTACCTAGCTAAAAGGTCATGCGAGGAATTGTGTGCGTGCGTGTGCGTGCGTGTGTGTGCGTGTAAGTGTAAATATTTACATACGACGTGTTATCAAAAAAGAGAAAGCATTTCTGTGTACGGGCCAGAAAAAGCAGGACTCGACCTGGCCAAAACTTTCCATGCAAATCAGTTAGAACAGGCCGTAAAATATTCTTTTCTCTGTCTCTCTTTTTGCTTTCTCAAACTTTTCAATATTTTTTGTTTTGTGCATGTTTTTTTTTTTTTCATTTTTCATTCTTATTGAGTATGCAAATTGAATTTAAGCAATTGCCACACACTTTGCTCTAGTAAAAGCAATTTAGCAATTTTTAAATATTTTATGGCCACAACTTTTGGCAACATACTTCATGCTCTTTATTTATTTATTTTCACAAAGGTAATTATTTTTTCTAACATTATTTAAAGCTTGATTTTATTTCCATTTTGTTAATAAAATTTTCATAATAAAATGTATTTGACTTTTAAAAAGTCAGGTAACTTTTTCGAGAGTGCTTGAAGATACCCTGTAAATTTTAGGCCAATGACAATACTACTCTTTTAACTAGTGCATGTGATTCTAATGAAGTTTCTGTAGAAATCTTTTAGTATAAAAAAATGTATTTCAATCTACACATTTAGTATTATTTAAAATTTGCACACATAGAGAGAATACCTCAGCAAAAATAAATATAAATATAATATATATATATGACTTCATTTGCCATTCACTTCATCTCAGCTCTCTATGTCTCTTTAAAGTTGACCCATGCATTATTCATGAGTTTCGTATACATAGCAAATGGGGCACAGCTCAGCAAAATCTTCTTCAAAGATTGCTAAACATTGTTCGGGCTGTGGGTAAAGAGACGAGTTCAGCTTAGCCATGGCTGGAAATAATAAACAGATTAAATAATGAAAAGTTTATGAAAGGCGATTAGCATACAATGCAAAACAAAGTGGAAAAAGCGTAGAGCAAATTACGCAAATAATTGCCAAGTATTTTTGTGTTAAACGCAACACGAAAGAGCTTATTCACAAGACATTCCAGAGCCAGAAATGATATTCGAGATCAATTAGGCTTTATAAATAGCCAAGCGCTTAATGGCAGGCCAGCTCCCACCTTTCAGCAGCCTCCATTTCGCAATTCGCGGATTCGCGCAAATTTAAGAGTTTTACGGGCCATTATCGCTTTAATAATTTAGTTGGCAACGAGCAAAACAAACCGAGCCAAATGCCCGCAAATAAATGTGCAAAAGGAGAACTGAAAACTGGAAAACTGGAAAATGAAAATGGTAAAGAAAGTTGCAGGCAAATTGCGCTGAAAAATGCGAGCGAATGGCTGCATTTGAGAGAGCTGCAAATGAGCCGCAATACAATGTAAATCAAAATGAACTGAGATTCATAATTTCCAAAGATCCGCTTAACTTTCATCTACAAACACCTCGCATAATCAAGAGCAGCGCAGCCAGAGACCCAAAGGATACACGCACAGGACACTGAGTAGCCTTGGAATTTGCATGGCTGCTGTGAACCGGCAAATATTTCTTTTTTTTTCCTGGAAATATTACCATGGTTTTCTTCCCTTTTTAATTAAAAAAAAAAAAAAGCCAAGCCCAAGCACCTGAGAGCAAACAGCACAAAAAGGATAACGAACGTCTGGGCATGGACAGCGCAAAAATTGCGATTGCGAAAAGGCTGCGCTAATTAAAAATTTGCGTTGGCCGCCGTTTAAAGACATCAGCCGTTTTTCTAGGCCGTGAAAAATTAATAGCATTTTTAAATAGACTTAAGGCACTTGCACAGCTCTGCTTTATTTTCCATTATTTTTTATTTTCTACCCTGGAGCTCATAAAGTGTGGACACAATAGTGAATTATATTGCTCTTGTTTTCCTATACAATATAAAAATAGCTCAAGGTAAGAACAATGGGCACGTCGTCAGCCGTTAATTACTCTATTTGTGAGCTAGTCGGAGCTTAGACTAATTGAAAAGTGGAGTAAATTAAATTTACAAAAATAAATAAATAATAATTTAAATATAAATAATAAATAAAGGGAATAGAATTCGATTAAAAAAAACTTGAGTTGAAATTAAAAATCAAACCTCACCTTTACAGGGTATCTTTCGGTTAATCTCTCACCTCTTGGCTTGTGTTTTTGTTTGAGCAGTGGCTGCCATTTATATACCTAAGCTCTAGAAATTAATTAAACGCTCGCCTCTTGACAAGGTCATGGGGCTAACTGCGTTGGCTTAAAAGAAAAATCAACAGAATGAAATTTCACTTTTTCACTTTATTCTCTTCTTTTTTTTTTTTTAGCTAGAGCGAAATACTTTTCAAGGCTTTTGTTGCTCAGGCTGCGTGTGTATAAAATTAAGCAATTAAGCAAATAGTTTTCGATACAGTTTTGCAGTTTGAGCAGCCAATTAAAAGCGGAAGAGAAATTCGAGTTAAATCGTTAATTTATTCAAGAAGCGCATTAGCTGACAACAAAGAGATGAAACTGAAGCTGAAGCTGAATCTGAAGCAATCGCCCGCCCGCTCGATGGCAATTCAATCAGCTTAAATCATTTTTATGGCTCAAGTCCGAAATTGATTCCCGGGCAAGCATTGGGTAGCCAAACAGGCTGCCACGCCCACACGCTGTCACTGTTTTTGCAGGGTAGACAGACAAGCTAGAGGCCATAAATAAAGTTGATGTGGATGTGGATGTGGATGTGGATGTGGATGTAAATACAACAATTAAATGCAAATACCGAAAAACACAATAAGCAAAAATAAAACTCTATGAATGCTCGCCCCTTCCGCACATCCGCACTTCCGCCCATCCAGCCAATATCCTGGCAAATGTTGAACGTAGCCTGCCGCAGCAGCTGCAGAGCAAGCACAACAATTCCCCGATTGGGTAGGCCATCAACAACGCTTTTTTTTCCCGATGCTAGCGCAAATATTTTTGAGCGGCAAAAAAAAAACAAGCAACAGCCCGTCTGAATATATGGACTATGGCCACGCCCCAAGACCAGCAAAGCAATTGGCAATGAGCAAAAAAAAAAAAAAAAAGAGAGAGAGAGAGAGATATTTATATATATAAAAGGTTGTATAAGCTGTGGGGTTGCCCACGATGCGTGCGGTCAGGAGGAGGAGGAGGGGGGAGGGGCTGCATGGGCTGTAGTAACAAATTGGCTTACGCAGGGCACGAAATTCACTTTAATATAATTTCAATTATTTAAGTGAAAGCATATTTTTAATGCGCTTTATTGCCAATTTTCGTTTAACAAAGAAAACTTGAACGTTAAATGCCATTTTACCAGTTGCCCCACACACACACACACACACACACAGCCTGATATACAGGTTTATATGTATGTGTGTGTATGTTATACATATATATATTGTATGTGTCTTAACTTTTCTGCTTGGGCTGGAGATGGACCATATGAAGCTGTGTGGCTGCGGTGGGCTATATTGGATTACACGTATTAAGTACCAAATTAAAGGACTGAATAAAAACATATATTTGTTATATTTAAATAACTATAATTTAACCAACATTCATATAAATTATGAATCATAAAAACTTTAAAAATTCATAGAGTAAACCGCATAAATAATTAATAATATAATTGACAAATAAAATATGAGTGACCAGTTAATTAAATATATTAAATAAATTAAACATTTACAATTGTATTTCATTCATACAAAATACTAATATTATTTTTTTAATATTTTTAAAAAGCCACAAATATTTTATGTACTTGAAATGTTGCTTGGATCAAAATGAAGTTATAAATAACTTATTATTTTTTTATTAAAAGTATTAAAAACAGTTGGCCAAACATATTCATCAGACATTCATGAGTAGATATTTTCAGATTAAAATCTAAATGTTTTATGTGTTAGACAAATATTTAAAATATTTATTGAAAATATAAAATCAATTTTAAAATAATATTTTAAATATTTAAAAACAAAAATATTGAAAATAACTATCCAATTTCTATTTTATAAAAAAAAGTATTTAATAGTATTTAATAATATAGTATTTATTTATTTCCTATTCTCTTAAATTAAAAAAAAGTAAAACACAACACTTTTCACTTTAAAAATAAAGTGTCTCATATAAAAAAAAAATAAAAAAAAAATTAATAAATTTAAAACTTGGAAAAAAATAAATTTAAAAATGTAAAAAATATATATTTAATGAAAATATGTTATTAAAAATTTTTTAAATATTTTATAATAATTATAAAAATTATTATTATAAATATTATTATTATTATTATTATAAATATTTAAAATTTTGTAAACCATTTACAACTCTTAGACATGGAAATTCTCTCCCTTTCAGGCCATGCATAAAATCACATTTTTTGCCCATCACTGTCACTGTCACTGTCTGTGGGAATCACAGCATTGCGTCCATCGCTATCTGACAAGGATTTTCCTCTGCTTTCATTTTTTACTTTAACTTTTTTCATTTTTGCTTTTTGGCTACTTTGGCAAATTGCGGTCAACACAAACAAAAATATGCTCTTTGTACACATACCCAGACCAGGCGGGCCACCACTGGGGCAGGCTTTGTAAATTTTGCTTGCAAAATAAACGCTCAACAAATATTCGTTTGGCTTAAAACTATGCTTTATTATTGTATGCTTGTGCAGAAAGTAGATGTTTTTATTTCTTTTTGTTAAATTATTTTCGCAATTAAGTTGCCCCCGACGCCAACACCCCCGCGCCGAGACACGAGCAGATTTCTTAATTGCATAGTTTTAGCTAAATTTTTGTGATTTATATGAAATGCATTGGGGAAAGTAATTTGGCCATGCATTTTGGCCTGGTTCATTGGAGTGTTGTGCGCATTGTTTGGATTTGGCAGAATTCGATAGAAGCAGCCGCTTTGGGCTTTTCCAACGATTTTCTCATTTTCAATTTTTTCTTTTATATGTATTTTTCTCTCTCATTTTGAATTGTGAACGTGACCAGGGAACTGTTATGGAGTGCAGCCAAGCAATTCGATTATTGTTGAAGTAACAGAAATTGACGCGGGGGGCAAAGCTATCGAGAGAACCTTGACAGCATTTCCCAGCAGCCGAAGAAAATGCGAGCGATAAAAGGAAAAAAAAATCCGAAATTAAACTAGCCCTTAACAGCTCAGGCTGGCTAAGTGTGAATGAAGGCATAAATATTTAATTTTGTTTAATAAAGCATACGTATATAGTATAAATATATATATATGTATCAGCTATCCATTTTTCATTTTCGCAATTTATTTTTCTCTTTAAATAAAATGTATATTGAGTGTAAAGTCGCTGCCTCTTATATGTCAACTCTGGCAGGCTGTCATATCCTTGTGAGACACATTTCAGCCGGCAGAAGGTCGAAGTAGATAGCACAGTATACGACTGCTTGATGCCCTGTAATAAATCGAATATTGACTTCAGATAGATATTAAACAAACTTGCTTAACTTGTATTTAATATAAATTTAAATTAAATATAAATTGTAAAATAATGTATTATAATAATGGAGATTCTTTTCTACATTCAGCCGAATTTCTTTGCAGAAATGTTTTTTGTGTAACTCAATCATCTTCCATCAGATTCTGCTCTTTTGCTGGGTATTGAAAACCTCAAGTATTGCCACGGATATTACGCTTGCTGTGCGGAAGGGGAAGTGTTGCCAGCGCATATTTAATTCATTTCCCATCAATTTCATTTCCCTTACATCCTTTCAAGTGTCGACTTGTGTAAATGTTAAATTAAATCAACAGAACTCAAACAGAAGTCAACGCAAGTTTTCGCATGGCCTTAAGCGTATGCCCAAGGCAAACATGCATACATGCACACATGGCATGCATGCATGCATGTCACAAATTGATTTTCTCTTGGCTAATTGAACCGGGTTTTAATAATTTAACATAAAATATATGTATGTACATGGAAAGTTGTTGCTTTTCGTTAAAAAAAAAAAAGGAATGTAGTTGGAGAAGATAATGGGAATCGTACTATTGACGCTCACTACTCGATGTCGTCCTCCTTGACCAGCTTGGCATTGGGATTGTGCAGCAGCAGCTGTTTGTTGTGCTGGTGCACATTGTAGTGGAAGAAGTACTGCTTGCTGTACTCAAAGGTGGAGATCATGATGGCGCAGGCGGGCGCCACCTTGCACAGCCTGGGCACATAGCCGGCGAAGAGGCCACGCAGCCCAAAGAGGCGATAGATGCCGGCCAGGCGGCTGTAGGTGGACTGCTTGCTGAGCTCCTTGGAGGGTGAGTCGGTGAAGATGACGCGCTCGCCGAATTCGATCTGCTCATGGGTCTTGATCACGTCGAAGGGACAGGTGACCAGGGCGGCCACCGAGCCGGCCAGCACGCCGGCCACGAAGCTGAAGCCAAACGAGGGCTCCTCGTCGCACTCGCTGAAGCAGATCTTGAGGTACTCGTAGGCCGGCCAGTAGATGCCCGAGAACGGCACGTCCCGCAGTATGGTGGGCGGCAGGCCGCGCCACAGGCCAGCCACGCCCTGGATGGCGATGATGTTGCGCACGAACTGCAGCACCTGGGCGTGGCTGAGGCGCTGCGACTGCATCTTCGTGCGCACCAGCTCGATGGGGCTGACGAAGGTGACCGCGCAGATGCGAGCCGTCACACCCGACAGCATGGGCACCACCAGCGGCAGCTTCTGCTCCGGGGTCGCGCCTTTCAGCTGAGGCGGCGCAAAGTGCCGCTGGTAGATGTCGATGTACTTGGCCTTGAACTGCTCATAGGCCACGAAGTAGACCACCGTGGAGGGCAGCGCCGAGACCAGCGTGGGCCCCAGCCCCGACCAGAGGGCGGCCAGGCCTTCCCGGCGACTGATCTTCAACAGCGCATCCAGTGTGCCCCTAAAATGCGGCTTCAGTGTGTTGCTACCCGCTCCGGTGGACGTTGTGCCGCAGCTGAAGAGATGATCCATCAGCCCGTTGCAATAGAGGAAGCACTTGCTACGCCGCGACTGCTGTGATTGCTGCGACTGCATGCGCGTCTTGATCACGTCCAGGGGCGTCATAAAGCAGGCGGTGATCATTGCACCAGTGCAGGCCGATGCCACCTGCTGCAGCGGCCGTATTTGGAAGCGCGGATCCTTCAGCAACTTTTTCGTTCGAGGCTTCTGCCGCTCACCGCCACCAGGTTTGCTCCCGCTCCCGCTGCTGCTGGGCTCACTGTGGGCGCTTATGTCGGGCTGGAGCTGTTTGTCGCCAACGGCCTTGGGCTTGCTGCCGCTGCTCGGCTCACTGTGGCCGCTTATCTCTGGCTGCAGCAGTTTGTTGATAACATCGGCGTCCTCTTGCTTCGGCATTGCGACGGCGTCGCCTACGACGTTTCCTTTCTGCTGCTGTTGTTGTTGCTGTTGTTTGACAGTGGAGCCGGATGTCGATTTGTATTACAACTTTTTGTGTACAAATTCGAAACGAAGCAAAGCTAACAGCGTGTTAGCGTTGCCAGATGTGTGAAAGCTGCCCCACACCAAGTGGCAACGCCATGCAGCGTATATGACAACGAGATGGCAGCACAGCAGCTACGTCTATGGCGACTATTGCCAGCAAATGTATAACATACTAAAGCTGTCCATCAATTAACTCGGCTAAGCTGATTAATTTAATAATATATTGATTGCACCGTTATGCTGTCTATGCCAGAGTATCCTCAAATACATCAGTTCCAAACAAAAATTTTATACAAAATATACTGCTCGTTGATTAAATGTTGAAATGCTGTCAGACGTCAGCTATGTTGTTTCGATATTTGAAACTGTTCACTTGTTGCATTCCGCCTTAATCACGCCTACCCAGCAGCTGACACAATGTGACTAAATCCATTTTTGCCAATTACCCAGCTGCAATTCGCTATTCCAATTTGGCTGAGCTTAAGCGCTGAACAGAGCATAAAGAGGTGCCGTCTCTATGAGCGAGCTCGACACGTTCGATGGCAACCTGAACCCGCCTCAAAAGTTATCTGACAAAGAATTCCTAGCAACGGCAAGAACAACAACTACAACAACAACAACAACAGCAACTGTGTATGTATGTAGAGCAAAGGCTGAATATTTGTGCTTCTGTTGGGTGGGGGGGGTGGCGAGGGGGTAGGGAATTGCTGCGAACAAAAGCCATGTCAACTCTTGACGGCAAAATAATTGACATCAAAATGATGTCTACGGTTTTCAGCGCCACTGGCACTGGAATGGAGCACTGGAGCAGTTTGAGCACTGCGGATCGTTAGTTTATTAACACGAATGCAAAAGTGCAAATAGGATGGCTAGATTGCAGTGCAAGAGGAAACCAGCACGGCGCAGGTGTGCTCAATCGATGTGGCACAGGTGCCAAGCAGTTGAGGCGGCAAATAGAGCAAGAGCAGTACAAGATTTAATACGGGCAGCTGATGTAGCGAGCAGGGTTTGGATTGTCGTATATGAGTTAATATTTATACGAGGAAATTTAGCATAAAACAAATTGTATTTAAATATAACTAATTATTCAATGAGTGCAGGGATTAAATAAGTGCTAAAACTTAAAACGGAAATAAAAAAAATATTATGCATTTAATTTTAAAAAAAATGTAAATGGCAAGCTATAGATTCAAATATTAAATTTTTAAAAAAGTATATATAAAATTTTTTATATTTAATAAAAATACAAAAATTAAAAATAAAAATAAATAAATTAAAAATAAATATAAAAAAGAAGAGAACATTACTTTAATATTCCTTTTATTCCCATTTTTGCTTTATATTCACATTTTTTGTTGTATATTCCCGTTTTTATTTAACGATTGATAACATTCGAGTTTGATTTAAAAATGGTTAAAATTTAATATTTGCTAGTATATCCATTTTATATTTTGTGTACAAAAAATATATTTTTATGTGTATAAGCACATATATAATACGAGCCCAAACCACTATTAATTCGAACAGCATGTTTTTTTCACAGTGCGCAATGTTTAACACACTATATTGTCAATACTACTAAAGATAACACATACCAATGCATTTCGTCTTAAAGAGAATTTTATTCTCTTCACGATGAAAAAAAATTGTTGCTCCATTTCCAACAACAACAAAAATATGAGTAATTTACTAAAACGCTTGGCTTAACAGATGAGCAAAAATTGACCACTATTAATTCGAACGCTGCGTAAGCTAACCTTTATCTCAAAATAAAAGCAAAAAAAGGAACCAATGAAACAGAATAACTATCTAATTATAGTCTGCGAATAATATCGCAATACACCGGCAAAAAATTTTAAAATTGCTGCAGATGCAAGGATGCAACCACGATGGTACGTGGTAAGCCTATTTGCAACGAAATCAGAGTTTTGCTTAGAGATTATTTTAAATCTTAAAGAGATCACCAAGCAATTAAATTGGTCTAAATCGTTTATGAATGGGGTGATACAAATTTAAAAAAAAATTTGGGAATATTGACGTGAACATTGCGAATAGAGGCCGAACATCAGCAATAACACCCCGCGACAAAAGACAACTAGCCAAAATTATTAAGGCTGATCGTCGCCAATCTTTAAGAAATTTGGCTTCTAAGTGGGCGCAGGAAATTTCCAAAGCTGTCAAGCAAAAAAAGGACGCGACTGCATTTAAAAAATATTGGATATGGTTTTTATAAAGTATGTTTTGTTATTACCTATGCATCGTACCCAATAACTTATCTTACTCGTGGGCCAAGGACACACCTTTGCTTACGCTTCCTCAAAAAGAAACGCTTGCAATGGGCTCGGGAAAGGATGTCTTGGACTCAAAGGCAATGGGATACCATCACATTTAGTGATGAAGCAAAATTTGATGTTAGTGTCGGCGATACGAGTAAACGTGTCATTCGTAAGAGTGCAGAAACATACCCTCAATACTGCCTCAAAGAGTAAAGTTTCCTGCGAGCACTATGGTATGGGGATGTATGTGTGCCAAAGGATTAGGAAAGCTTCATTTCATTGAAAGGACGGTTAATGCTGAAAAATACATTCATATTTTAAAATGTAATTTGCGGACATCAATACCAGAACCAAAACTTTTCAGCAGGGCGGAGCATCATGTGCACAGCCAAACGCACCAAAAATGGCTGGAATCAAGTGGAGGTTTTAGATTGGCCATTAATTAGCCTAGACTAATAATCCCAACTGAGAATATTTGGTGGCATTAGCCACCATCATTAAAGAGCAAGCTTCGAAATGAAGCAAAAATGAACATTTCTGACTTGAAAATCGAATTACAAGAGATGTGGGACTCAAATTCTCAAGAGAATTGCAAAAATTTTTTAAAATCAATTCTAAAATGAGTTAAATGCGTAATGCAGGCCATGGGTGACGTAACACAATTCGAATATTAATTAAATTATTGTTTTAAGTATGATAGTAAATCACATTAGGCAGCGTTCGAATTAATAGTGGTCAATTTTTGCTCATCTGTTAAGCCAAGCGTTTTAGTACATTACTCATATTTTTGTTGTTGTTGGAAATAGAGCAACAATTTTTTTTTTCATCGTGAAGAGAATAAAATTGTCTTTAAGACGAACCGCATTGGTATGTGTTATCTTTAGTAGTATTGACAATATAGTGTGTTAAACATTGCGCACTGTGAAAAAAACATGCTGTTCGAATTAATAGTGGTTTGGGCTCGTATATATATACATTCCATTTATATAAATATATTTTGCTTCTGTTGAGTTGGGTTATATATATTTTTTTTGGTATATTGAAAATAAGAATTCTTTAATGTATTTGTATTTATATAGTATGCTACCAAAAGACGTAGGCAAGGCAAAGCTATTGAGGTACTCTGTATATTCATGATCAATGGGAGAGCTCAGCTCGCTATATCTCTTAACCCATGATCTCTACGATTGGGAACGCTAAAAAAAATTGAACAATATAAAAAAGAGTTAAGTTGTTTTGTTGTTAACTTGCCTTCATTTTTCTTATTATAGATGACTATTATTATAACAGATAGATATATAATCGATAATAGATTTAATGATTATTGATATTTATAATTATTTAATTGATAATTTATATATTCATAGCTATATTATTTGAAATACCTATTAATTATTCACGACAATCCAAAAGCCGTTGACTTCAAATTTATTGTTTGACTTCCCCTAATGATTACATCGCTTTTGATATCTTTTCCCCATTCCACAAACGAACGCAAAACACGTATTACAAATACTAGAAACTTTCCCAGTGGCAAAAACTCTCATTTGGATGTCGTTATACGAAAGATAAAGATGTCATTAAGAAAATCCATCTAGAAGAAAAGTTATTCAAGAATTTAGTTGGCATAATAAATCCCAAAAACTGCCCAGTAAGCAGAGCGCGTGCTTATGTGTGTGTGTGTGTGTGTGTGTGTGTGTGTGTATATACGTTACTTCCTATGTTCTATGTATGGAATAACACTGCCTTCGAGTATTTACTAATTGGCTACACCTGCCAATAAATCTGCCATTTATTAAACATATTTAAGGAAATATAAAAACAATATCTAAAGCTCTCCATTCGATTCTATTGTCTTTAATATATTTTTAATATAAAATAAAAAATGTCATCGGTCAATTAGCAGTTATATATACGAGTTTATAGCTCTTTCCCATTTATATTTCTTTCCTATGACTATAATCCTGCAATTGTATTTTTTATTAGTCGTATCTGCTTTTGATTTTCCATTAGCTTCCCCTGCTATTTGCTCGCACAACAATGTGCTTCAACAATTTGGCAACGTGTTCGTCAACTATTTATAATCCCTATGCCCATCCATATAGAGTGCACTCGCAGGGGCCCTTCAGGCTAGCGTAAGCTTTCGTATGTTGCGAACGACAGAGCACAATAACCAAAAAAAGAGGAAAAAAAAAAGTGGAACGCAAACAAATACAAGGACAGCATGTAAAGCATGTCGCAAATCCCATGCATATGTGTGTGTGTGTGTGTGTGCGTGTAGGTAAAGCATGATGGCTGACAAAATGCGGTGCTGATATGATTACGTTGCAAGGAAAAGAAGAAGAAGCGAAAGTTTTTGGGGAAAAACCACACACACACACGCACACTCACACACACTTTAAATGGGCCGAGGCTTTGAGCTATGCGAGTAGCTATAGAAGGATGCCAAAACATGCATATGGCACACACACACACACACACACGCGCACACATTCGCACTTAGCAAAATATACGCACACACACACACACACACACCCGGACAGATTGTCTTACATTTATGTGTAGCGCGGGGATATTTGGGAATTCGACACGTAGTTGCTGTGCGGCACGTAGTCAATGGAAGTGTAGGCGGTGGTGGAGGTGTCACGGCGGGGCTGGGGAGCTGGTAATTGTGGTGTAAAACTGTGGAATAACAACACTTAGTTGCTAGCTAATACGAGCACGTGTTTGCTCTGTTACACAACACTGGTGCGCCCACGACTACGCCAACTAGTTGCCGCCCGCTACTCGAGCCGAGGCCGTCGCACAGCTGTCGATTGCATTGCATTGATGGCCAACTATGTTGAACATGGCAAAATAATCAGCTTATGTCAATGTGCCGCTGTGTCGCAGTTTAATGTATGCGTATTTTTATTTAATTTCTGTCGAAAATAAATTGAATGAAGCGGCATCGAAAATGTGCTTGGCAAACGTTGAAACATTGACGCATACCTCGCATCGCTGCCTGCCGCCAAACGCCATACGCCATTCGCCATCCGCCTGCCGCAAGCCAATTGAAAGCCTGTGAACCGCCAAGCCAAAGAAAACACACACCCGCACACGCCCACATGCACAGCGAAAAGTCAGTGGAACCCGTTGTGAGCCAGGCCAAGGAGAAAATGCGCCACCGCGCGCCATTCACCGCACAATTCCATTACGTAAAGCAAACATCAGCTGGCGTTTGGCGTATGGAATCATCGAGGATTCGCATTGAGATTGTGCTCCAGCTCCTGCTCCTGCTCCTGCTCTTGTTATTGCTATTGCTGCTGCTGCTGTTTTCGTGGCTAGGCGGGGTATCCTGCGGTGCATGGATGGAAAACAGCCAACAGCTAGAGCAGCTTCTGATGCCAGTAAAAGCTACATATTGAATATTGATGCGCATCGATTTCGACTTGAAACGGCGAAAAGTTCAAACCAGCACACATGCATGAGCACACACACACGCACACACACACACACACACACACGCAAACGGTCTTTGTTTATAATAAAAACATTTGCAATTTCTTATTGCTACACGCAACCATTGATGTTAACACTAGACAACAAAAATAAATATGAATGTGTCCATCGCATGTCACTTTGGCTAATAATTGCAAAATAATTAATTTTATTTGACACTCGATTGCCTGCAGCACTAGCAAGCATTTAATTAATTTTATAGATGTGTATATTAAATAACCCATAAATTGTATATTAAGAAATTACGTATGTACTCGTATATATACACGTGTTTAAATATTTAATTAACTACAGAATTATATACATACATATAATTACATTTAAGTCAAGTTTAAGCACATTTATTTCAAATCGGTAAATTTGCACATTAAAATTATATTTATATATACGTTATTATTATTATAATATGACACAACATTTGCATTTATATGTGTATACATATGTATATATTTAGCATGCATTTTACCATATTATTTAATAAATATATAAATTTCTGCTAATGTCTTTAAAGCTGAATTTAATCGAATTAAATTTAATAAATATGCTACACTATTGTTTAACAAATTTAAAAAATAAAATAATATAAAATAAGAAATATTATATTGGGTATAAATTAATATAAAGATATTTAAAATTTTATATTTTATTTACTATATAAATATATATAAAATAAATTAAAATGTAATACAATAACAATACTCGACATTTTAATTATATAAATAAATGTAAAGAATAAATAAATAAAAATATAATAATATATGTACTATATAAAAATATATAAAAAATGTTGAAAAATGTAATATAACAACATTATAAATGTTAATTATATTTTTATTTAATTAATAAATAAAATAAGAATAAATATGTAAATTATAAATAAATGAAAAGAATAGCTAAATTAAAATCTAATATTATATTATATATATGTTATAAAAATATTTAAAATATATTTTAAAATGTAATATAACAATACTCTAAATTTTAATTATATTTTTATTTAATTAATAAATAAAATAAGAATAAATATGTAAACTATAAATAAATGTAAAGAATTATTAAATTAAATTTTAATATTTTATGTACTGTATAAAGATATATAAAACAAACAATATGAGCAATATTTTATTTATTTATTTTTTTAAGTTTTAATATACTCTTTTTTATTAAATTTTACAATCTTAAACGATATCCTATTGTAAATTGTAAATTTATTTTATTTTATTATTTAATAATTTATTTACTTATTTGTTTTAAATATATATCTATAACTAAAGTACTCTAGCATTAAATTGTAAATTTATTTTATTTAATTAATTAACAATTTATTTATTTTACATATTTATTTATTTTTTTCTAAATATCTATCTATAACTAAAGTACTCTACATTACATTTATTATTTTTAATTCATTTTTTTTTTTTCTAATTGTTGATTAAGAAACAAAGTACTTCACGTTTGCCGTTCTATTGCTTGCAAACGCAAATTTGTTGCATGGTGTAACGGCACTCAACTGGGTTAAAAGTCTCCATCCAGCAGCTCAACATCCTCTGTGGTGATAGTCGAGCAATTTGTGTACGCTCATCGGGCATTTAAAACAATTGCTGCCAAGCAATTACAAGGAAAAGAAAGAAAGGGGAACCGAGCGTGGAGCAGCGAAGGCGCGGCGCACCAAATTAGCGACTGACAATGCGAAAGGGTCGCAGCTGCGGCAGGGGCAAGGGCAGTGCTGCAGGGGTAGAGGGGGGTGCGACTGCAACGACCCAAATTGCAAATTGCAACAAACTTGGCTGGAAGTGGGGCGCAATGTTGGCGACAGTTGTGCCATCGTCTGGGCCAAGTTTACGTTCGCAATAAGTAAATGGAACGTAAAACTGCGAAACGCTGTAAAGTATGCTACAAAAATGGCTAGATATAAAATGCTCGCTAGTGTGACTGTCAATGCGTCTCATTTAGCATATTAACGCAGTGCTCTGTCTCACACACACGCACACACACGCACACTCACGCGCTTGGTGGCGCTTGCCACGTGCCACCGAACCGCAATATCATGGCGTTAATTGCTACTCGAAGGCAGTTAGACGCGTGCAGTCATGCCGGAGGCAGTCAGGCGGCAGACGAAACCACGTTGCCACATGCCGCATTCCACGGCGCCATGTTGCAGGCGGCAGGCGCCTGTTGGCCCACATCTCTACTTCCAAGTCACGTTTTATAAAGTTTCCTGCGCTACTCGGTGAATTTTTTATTTTCTTGCTCCTTTAGTTTTTATGCAGCAGCGAAATAAATAAATAAATAAGTGCATGAAATGAACAAAATCCGCAAGTAACAAAAGTCATAAAACAAAGATAAAAATTTGATATAAGCATACGCATATTTATAAAGAAATTATGCTATGCCTGAAGTCAACTTTAAATTATATGAAATTTGTTACTTTTTGGTTATTTTTCTGTTGTAATTACAGCTTGAGTTGTTTACGAAATTCGAAATCAATAAAACTCACAAATTCCGCACCTGAGCTTTAATTACTAATCCATGGGCAGTCTGGAAAAATCGTTTCGTATGCACAGCCATAATAATACCGACAATGAATACTGTAATTTTGCAGCCCATTGAATTGCAGCCGCGACAAACAACCGCAAACAAATAAACGATTATGCAGATGGGTGAAAACTAAAATGAGCTGGAAAATCATTTGGCACTGAGCAAACAGAACTGAAGAGAACAGAACAGCGTGGCGCGCTAATTATATTTAATTAAATATTTAATTGATTATTTTAGCACAATTCAATTCAATGTGTTTCTTTTGGCATAATTATGCGGACACAAACAACCTAAAATCAACCGCAAAATGCAGTTATATGTGAAACAACAGTTTGATTATATCTCAAAGCTATACATTAATTTGCTGCACAGTGGGGTGAATGCACGATTTAAATGGGCACAATATAGTAAACGTTAATCAATAAATCTATACTCATTCGCCCAAGTGAAATGAGTGTATTGGCTCTCTGGCCTTTCGTCCGTACGGTGGACTATAAGTGAAGCGGTTTAGAGCTATTGAAAATAAATAAATAAAAATAAATAATATATATGTTATAAATCGAATATTTAGAAAAATATAAAATGAATGAAATAAAATAGAGACTACATAAAAAATAAATATTAAGCAAAAAATAACAAATAAATATAATTAGTATTATATTATTAAACAAAAATTGGAAAGAAATAATTAAACAAAAGAAACAAAATTGGAATAGAAAATCAAATACACATAAATATATAATAAATATATTATATTATAATAAAAAAAATAGATATTTAATTAAAATAGGAGAAAAAGAGAAAAATTGAATATTTTCATAAATAAAATATAGACAAAATAAAAAATAAATAAAATAAGTATGTATATTAAAAAAAAAAACAAGTTAATTTAAATAAAAATATAATATATTATTAAACTGAATTTTGGGCAAAATAAATAACTAAAATAGAAAATAAATAAAATAAACAAATTAATTAACAATATATTTTGCAATTGAAAACAGAAAGAAAATTAAATAAAAAAAAATAAATAAATAGAAAAAAATTACAGTCGCATCACAATATAACCATTTTCTTTTCATGTAATATTTTAAAAATTTATTTTAGCACATCCATAAATTTGAGTTTAATTTCTTAAATTGCTCAACTTGTGCTTCAGTTGAAATTAACTTATTCAACTCATAAATGCTACAATCATTCATTACCCGCATTGTTGAACAAATTGCGACAATAATCAGCTGCAATTGGAAAACGAGATAAAAAATATGTCTTTGTTAAATGTAGAATGTGCATTTTTTATTTATTTTTTAATCAAGCTTAAATTACTTTGCTCCATTTTTTTCTGTTTACGCTTGAATTAATAAATACCACTAATAATAATTGCTTGGCTTTTGAATAATTTACACATGTTTATTTAAAGTGATGTCCTTTGTTGATTTGTCCTATTGAATTATGAAAATTTCCATTAAAAAGTCAAACAATGTCGCAGCACATCATAAGTGAAGGATAAAAAAAAAAAACAAAAAAATGAAAAATGGATAAATGAATAAACCAATAGCAATTATTATACAGAAAAATAATATAATTTGCTTTTGTTTACATTTTTTTTATGCAAGTCTTAATTTTTGTTGTTGTTTGCAATTGCTTTTTGTTTTATTTTGTTATATTTTGTTTTTTTCTTTTTTAAAGTAAGGATTTGGGGTCTGTCATATTGTGGAATGTTTGACCAGTTTATTGTTGAATGCTATTGAATTGAATTGCTATTGACCCTGTGTTGGCATACATTCATATAGATATGTTATATTAATCTTATAATACTAATTATAAAGTGCATTAATTAGTCCGGATGTATTTAAGCCGCTTTATCAATGTATGCATAAGCAATTATCATTATTTACCTTCCCTGTCTCATTTAATTAATGCAAATTTATTTCACATAATTTTTACTTAAGTTAATTTTGTTGTTGTTTTTTTTTTTTTTTCGTTTGTTGACAGTTTTGATTTAACGCGATTAAATATTAAACTGCAATAAATATTTGCTTATTATATATTTATATGCCGAACCACAAAAAAAAAAAAAAAGGAAAACAAAAAATTGTCTGCCATAAATCAAAAGCCTTGGCTAAAATATTGTTATTCAACTGAATTTATGCTTGAAGGAAGTTTCAATTCTGACTCTCGACTCATTGCTGCTCTGGATGCCATTTGTTTATTTATTATAAAGTTATTTTACTCCGTCTCGCCATCTGTAAATAACCCTGGAGAGTTTCTTTTAAATCAACTCTAATTTGCGGTTGTCAGCAATTTTGGCAAATAATTTTTCCCTTTTTTGGTATATTATTTTATTTTTATTTTGTTGGCTGCCAACTTTCAGTTACTTTCTGGTCGATGGTCAAATTTTGAAGTAGTTTCTGTGCTTTTAGCATCAGCTAAAAAGTTTCAAACAATGTGGAAAAGCTGAGAGCTTAGATAGAACATTTTAGGTTTCATTTACAATTCAATTAAAAACGAGAAATGAACGAATGTAAAATTTTAAAATAATAATAGAGATATTTAATAACTGAAACTAAATAAAGGCACTTTAAATATTTGGGAAAAATGTTGAATAAAATGAATCTGAATGTAAAAAGAGGAGTAGAGGAAAATATAAGTGAATAATATTTGAAATTGAGAGAATTTAATTCGTTGCCCCATAATATTTCAATAGAGCTCAACAATAGTTGTAGCTCTTTAGAATATAGTAATAAATAGTTATAAGGTCTCAAAGTTTATTAATAAAAATCATAAATCTTCCCATCAAATTGCTGTAGTCGGCATAGAGTTTTATACTGCTCGAACTTGATGCAGAGTTGGTGAGGATATTTACAATTTCTATCTGACTTGAACTGCTTTAAATAGAGTTTCATCTCTTGTTTCTTGAAGTTTTTGCAACAGTTTTGTTAACCGGTTTTAAGAGGTTTATGAACCCAGCTCGGTTTAATTAACTAAATGCTTCAAACTTCATTCAGTTCATCATGCAGAAGACTCTGAAATGCACAAATATTCAAACTGTTAGGAGAGCCCATATGTGGGAAAAAGTAGAAGCAAGCAAAACAAAGGAAACGAAAAAAAATGGATGAAATGTGATGCAAATTGAGTGTAGAGAATGACGAAGAAGAATTTTGGCAATTGCGTCAAATTAACACACAGAGCCGATAGAGAGCAGGAGCCGAGTCAGTCATATGAGATGCCGCAGGATGTTTAGTAGCTCTTTGAAGTGCTAATATGTGTCAATGGGGGGAGGAAACTTTGTAGATAAATATGGAGCAATTCTAGTTGGGTTCGACTATAAGTACTATATATATATAGAGAGAGTCTATTTTAACTAATTGGTTGCCTTTCGGGTCTCTGCTAATGAAGTACAAAAGTACTTAACGAAATTAGCGCAAGACAAATATAAACATGCTATTTATGCAAAAGCGAAAATATGAGAATGCCTTTTGTACCTGGGCGCCAGCCAAACAATCCAATTGGGCGCAATATTTAATTACAACCTTGGTACTACGCCCTGTTTATGGCAGGGATTTTAACTTTTCTTCGAGATGAAGAAAAACCAGAGAGAGAGAGAGAGAAAGAGAAAACAGCAGAGCGAATTTCTTAAAATTTTTTGGGCAAAGTTGTTGCCTGACAGCAATTTGCATAAAATGCCAAGCGAAAAGCGACAAAGTCGACACAATAACTCAATTCGCAGCGAGAACAAAAGTAAAGCCCAGGATAAAAGCGCTGAACTTCCTGCAGCCGGGCTGGAGTTTAGGCAACTGCTTGGCAACTATTTTGCGGTGACAAGTTTGACGGAACTCCCAGCGGCTAAGTATCTCAAAATATTTGAAATATTTGCAACTATTCAAATGTTGACATAGCCAACAGTTTTGCCTCCTCCTGCTGCTGGCAGCAACTACTTATGAAAGGGCTTTCTGTTTGCCAATCGTTTGGGCCAATCAAATTTCGCATTGTTCGTGCTCATTTCACAGGTAGCGCACAGAGGACAAACTTTTTTCCTTTTCCATTTGCAATTAGCCTACATAAATAAACTCAACTTCTACTTCTACCATAAAGTCCTTAAATTGTGCCCCAATTCACTTGTTACTTGTTGTTTAATTAGTTCGTATAATATGCTTATGTCTCCCACTATATTCTATATGAAGTAATCAGTAGCTGCCACAGTTTCCTCTCATAATACTTGTTGGGGAAATTTTTTAGAAATATAAATTTAATGTAGTGCTTATTTACTTCGTTTCTTTTGTCTCTTTGGTTTCTGATTTCTAAAATATCTGCAACTATTTTAAGTTTCTTCAATCAGCCTACGAATTAATATTCTTATCAAGTGATTCTTGATTCGCTTAAACTTAATTTTACTTAATAAGCAGTTCCATTTGACTTTTATTCCATTTCTATGTCAATTAACTAATTAAGAGTTGTATTTTTTTAATGTTCATGGAGAGCTGCAGCTTTTCGTTTTTCTTTTTTTTTTTTTCCTTGCTTTGACCACAATTTGTTGGCCAAACTCGTCTTGACTCGAATTGAATTTCCATTAGTTATTTCGATATTCGTTCTCTCTAATTTGAATCAAAGCCTTGGCGCAACTTGCAGCTAGCAAAACTTTTGCCAACAAAGGCGACCACGAGCTGCCGCAGGTCCTGGCATGCTCGAGCAGCTGCACATCGCCTCCGACCGTCAAGTCAAAGATAAACTTTTGGCCAGAATGTATTATTAAATTTCGCGCAAACACAAGCCAAGCCGTCAACGGATTTGGCAAGAGCTGCTTAGCGGACCGCAGCAGGGCGTCAACTGCAGCTCTATATATGGGTTGCGATGCTGCGACTCGGCTGCAGTTCCGTGCACACCGTGCCTGTGGACGAGGAGGACGAGGATGTCGTCGAGTTGCACCAGGAGGCGGTCGAGGCCGATGAGCCACTCGAGATGGTGGAGTCTATGCGTGAATTTGATGCTGTTGTGGCATCCGCTGTCGTCTGGCTGTCACCCGGCGACAGCTCCTTGCCGGATGCCTGCCGCTGCAGTTGCGGTATGCGACTGGGCGTGGCTGGGGCTGGTGTTGGGGCTGGGGCAGGAGGCGTTGAGCTCTCTTCGCACGCTTTGGCAGCTGCCGTTGACACCTGCTGTGTGACAGCTGCCGTCTCTCCTGGCGTCTGCAGTGGACGCGGTATTAGCGACGTCCTCGAGGCCGACTTCATGGGCTGCGCATAGACATCGCCGTTGGGCGCTGACCAGCTGCTGCTGGCCGGCATGGAACCGACGCTGGCACTCGCCGCTATGGCATAGACGCACTCGGTGCGCTGTCCCTGGGGAGGCGTGGCCTCGTGCGCCGGCGGCACCGACTCGAACGACTGGAATGAGCCGCTCAACGTGCTCAGCGCACTCAATGGCGCGTCTGGCCCGGCAGGAGTCGGCGGCTTAATCCGCTTAAGCGAGGCTGCCGGCGATTTGGGCACTATGGGGCCCACAATCAGCGTGTTCTGCGTGATGGGCGGCTCGCGTGGCTCCTCCTCGCCGCAGTCCTGGGCCACCATCAGCGGGGATGTGGTTATGTTGCTGCTGTCTCGCCGCCGCCGGCCCAGAGTGCTGCTGATGGTGCGTGGCGGGGGCAGCGGCGCCGTCGCGTAGCTCTGCGGTGGCAGCGAGTTGCGCTTGTAGCTCTGGCTGGCACGCAAATCCTGCGCCGTGGGCAACACCTTCGGGTAGTTGCGCTGCCGCAGCAGCTCCAGCTGCTGTGCCGCGCTGAGGGGCTGCAGCACCAGCGGCGCCTCGTCGCGGCTGGTCACATTGATGTCCACATCGTCGGCGTGCACAAAGCTGGTGACCTGCTCGTCGGCGGCCAGGATCATGTCCACGGGATCCGAGTGCGAGTGGCAGTGCTGTGGCTGCAGCGCGGCCTCGCAGGGCTCGGTCAGGGCCGAGTGCTGGCGCTGCAGCAGCAGCTCATAGTGCACGCCCTCCTGCCCCTCGTGCATGTGCTGCGGCGTCAGCAGCGCCGCGTCGGCCACCTCGATGTCCTGGCAAATGATGATGCGGCCGTCGCACTGCACCGCCGCCGCCGGCGGTGGCGGTGGCGTTGTGTTGAAGCTGCCCGCCTTGCTGCCCAGCGACTGCTGGTGCTGCGTGGCGGACATCCACTCGCAGACCTTGGTGTGCGTGTCCACCGTGGAGCTGCTCAGCTGCCGCTGCATGGCGTAGCCGTTGATGGGCGACCGCTGGCCCGTCTTGATGGCCTCGTATGTGTTCGATTTGCGCACAATGTCCAGGATGTAGCTCTCGTCGCCGTCGCGCGACTTGCTGCAGCGCTTCAGCTCGTCGTCGTTGGCGCCGTCGTAGCTGAGGATGTTGCCGCCCAGCTTGCGCTGCATCGTGGTGCTGCGCTTGCGGCGCTGCCGCACCAGGAACGTGGTGTATATGACCACATTCAGCACCAGGAAGATGGCAATGAGCGCGATGAGCAGCTGCAGCGTGGTCTCTGATTTGGCAATGGGCTCGCCGGGAGTCGCCGGGGAGGCTGACGCCCCATACTCCCCGTAATCGCTGCTGGGTGTCGGCTCCTCCGCGGAAGTGGTGGCCACGCCTTCGCTGCCCTGCTGCTGCTGCAGCCTGTGCACGTGGCCGAATGTGGGCGGGGCATTGTACATGTTTTCCGCAGCTGTTTCGAGCTGTTCGCTGCCCGTCGCCACCGGCTCCTGGAGCAGCAATTTGAGCGTACGCACCGGATCCTCGGCGCCATTGTCACGCGGCCCGTACTTACTCATGTGACCCGTAATCACCTCGTTTCCGGCCAGCTGCTGCTGCTGTATGGCCGCAATTTGATTCAGCTCATCCGGCAGCTCTTTGTTCCAGAAGTTCATGTAGATCTGACGGTATTTGTAGCCCACAGTCGGCGGAATGCCTACGCAAATCAAAAGCGCAAATGTGAATGTGATTAGATGTTAGACTAGTTGCATTGGAAATTCAGCATGCCGTACTCACCAATATTGAGATAGGCCTGGGCACGCTTGTTGAACTCTGGCCAATCCAAGTCGTAGCGATCCCACTCCAGCACATGAGAATTCAGAAATGTGCCCTTCCAAGGCGCCTTCGGGTTGCTAAGGGCGGAGATTGATTATCATAAATATATAAATGTAAAAGATATATAAAGAGAAATTCCAATACTACAATAGAATGTCTCATAATATTCCCATTTTCCCTTAACACTCAAGTATTCATGCTGCATTTGCTCTAATACTTCCTGCTTTCCTTTGCCTTTAAATCTCATGCTCACATTGCTAATGACCTCGCAGATATTAGAGAAAGAGTGGAGTGGAGTGGAGTGGAGTGGAGTGGAGTGGAGTGGAGTGGAACGAGGCTGGCAAAAATATAATCCGAAATGTCTGCTAACGATCTCTGATTTTGGCTTTGATTGCCATTTGGCTGGAGGGGCGCACTAATAATATTTGCATGTCCTGCTTATGGCCCGTTTTTGGAGTTGTTTTTGCATCGAAATAATCATAAAAACGGCACTAAAAATTCTATTCATTTCGCTGTCCGAGCGTTGCAGATTGCAAAACGTGCCGCAGCCCAGCTCCCTGCATATCGCAATCGCATCCGCAGTCTCTGTCGCATTTGCATGCAGAGCTGCGACTAGTTGTGCAGCCCGACACCCACGGCCCCCCTGTTCCACTCTTTCTCTTCTGCGGCTAACCCCTCCCACCCCCCGCAACGTTTCCAATCGCAAACTCACAGCAAATGCACTCTTCAATTCGCCTTTGGCTCAGACACTACTCACCCGGTCTTCACGAAGTTCGTCCAATATGCCATTACCGCCTCGGAAAGCAGCTTTTCCTGCACGGAATAGTTGTGGCTGGGAAATGGGCCGGCCGGCGCCAGCGGCGCACCAAAAACGAACGCCAGCTCCTCGCCCATTATGCTATGCGGTAGCTGCAATTGAAACAGATGAGCAGGCACATTTAAAACTAAGAAATATCTCAAATACTCTTATTTAGTATGAAGAAATAAAGCTAATATTAAATTTAAGTATTCTGTTAATATTAATAATATATAATATATATTAATATAATATATAATTTTCAAAAAAGTGACTATTCTCTTAGTATTAAATATAAATATATATAAATATGAAAATTAATGTTTAAAGCATAACATTAAGAACTTAAAATAATATATTTATAATTTATATTAGAGTATATATTTAAATAAATTATTTTTTAAATATATCCAATATATTATTACAAACACATTTTTAAATTTAAAATAAATATTTATAAAAAAAAAAAATAAATTTAAATATACATATAAATATTTATAAAATTTTTTTTAAAAAAATATTTTAAAAAATTAAAAAAAATATTATTTTATAAAAATTTTTAAATTTAAAATAAACATATGAAAACTAATATAAAATAAAATAATATATTTATAATTTATTTTAAAATATATTTTTTAATAAATTATTTGAGAAAAATCAAAAATATTATTTTATAAATATTTTTAAATTTATAATAAATATATATATATAAAAAAAATAAAAATACAAATGAAAATATATATGAACTTTAATAAAAATAAATAAAATAATACAACATATTTATGATTTATATAAAACTATATATTTTAATAAATTATTTAAAAATCAAATATATTAGTTTATAAATATTATTAAATTTATAATTAATATATGAAAAAAAAAAATATAATATAATTGATATATGTACATGTAACTATAATAATTAAATTAGATATAACTTAAAATACAAAAATAAATAAATAAATATTAAGTACATAAATATTAAATATTATTCTTTCATTTATTAAGAAATATTTTATTTATTTTCCTTTTTAATTTATTTTATTTATTTCACTTTATATTTATTTTGTTTCTTATAGATGATAAATGAGTGAGCTTAAATTTGTATTGCTTATTCAATTTAAAATAGCCTAACTTTATTCAATTTAGTTTATTTCATTCAATTTTAGCTTTATTCATTTGTAATCCAGCAAATTGTTTTTAGATATTTGTCGGCCTGGTATAGAAAATCAATATACCCTCAGCTCAGATTTATGATATGCATTGAAAACGTGGTGAAAATTGTAACAGACATCAGACACCAGATCAGTGGAAAATGCTATTCAGCAGCTTTTGGCCAGTCAGCATCAATCTTCTTGGCTTTGGCTGCATAAATATTTGGCCAGTCTGTCGGACAGTTTGTGGGCAAGCGAACTGGCGAGAGGGTGGTGAGGGCGGTGGCAGGCAACAACTGCAGCCGTAAGTAGATGGGTAATAAAGCCAACTTTTTACTGTTGCCATGGAAAATGTAACAAAGTCACAAAGCATTTCGCTTTGGCGCTCATAAAAATTGGTGTCGTCCATTGTGGCGTTTGCGTAAGCTCCTTTCGGCTCATTTTCATGGCTGTCGCCAGCTTTTGTTGGCGTTTATGAATGATAAATGTCATTTTTGATTTTGATTTTCTATTCTATGCAATGTGCAAATATCGAAAGTAAGGAAGACGAACAAACGAACGAACGAATGAAGGCAGAGAGACAGTCAGCCAGCATGGAGCAGAGGCAAGTTCTGTTGCCCTTTTGTGAGGTTCAGTCAACTTTTTATCTGAGACAAGCCGAATTGTATAGACCATAAATACTTGTTTATGGCCCAAATTGTTGCCAAACAACCAGCACATGTTTATTTGAAAACCATTCAAGTACAATAACAGAAAGTTCAGCAGACAACAATTGGATTAGGCAGGATATTGCTGGGCTGCTATTGACACAGTTTTAGAGTTTAAAGCAAACAAAATTTACGCAATTTTCCTTATGGTTGATTATTAAATAAAACAAACGCTGCACAGAGCTATTTATTTTCGGTGACCTTTTAATTAAGTTCAGCACAAATGTTTTCGATATGAATATTTAAAATCATAAACTGTTATTAAATTATTTTCGTTTGACTTCCTACACGATTCTCGCCATTAAAATTGAATATAAATATATACGTACAAATAAAACCCGGAAACTCAATTTAAAATACATGCGTTAATTTTGTTGTAATTTATGCTTTTGTTTGTTTTGCCCCATCGAGCTATCTGTCTAGCTCGCTCTTCTCTCTCTCCCTCTCTCTCTCTCGTTTCATTCGCCTTCTCGCTCGTTCGCTTTGACTTCCGCTTTAGCCCAAAGCCAGCGGAAGCAACAATTTGCCTAAGCGTCAACCTCGGGAATTGGCAAAAGTGTTTGCCAAATTGGCCCTAATGTAAACGACAGCAGGCGTGGCATGAACTTCGACCCCCCGTGGCCAGAGGGGGGCAGGTCGTAATTTGTAACTCATCTTAATGGGCTTTTATAAGCTTCAGCTGACACGCCCACGCCCACGCCAAGCTGGGGGCGTCTTTAATTTGTAATTTTCTATTTCGTAATTAGAAATTTTGGAGCAGTTGCTTAAGTTGCGCCGGAGTCATCTTTTTTTTTTTTTTTTTGGGCGACTGGAACCCAAAAGTATTCCCACACACTTTGCGTCACGTTGCAAAAGTTTTTTATTATTTACCCAAGACTTGAGACGCATTTCTTTTATGAATGCGGTCAACGGCAGCAAAACGAAAAAAAAAAGGGACGAAAGGAAGACAAAAAATTGTGAATGAAGAAAAGTTTTTGGCCCGCGCGACGCAAATAAAAATTTTAGTTTCGTTTTTATGATATTTATTTTTATGAATTCTGTTTCCTTCCTTCCACAATTTATTTCGCATTCTTATCAAAAAGGCAGCTCCAAACTTTCACCAGAGGCAGAGGAAGGCCGACAAAAGGGCTCAGAGCAGACATAGTTGGAATGCTCGGAATGATGCTATGGGTGCCCATCAAATATGCAGACTTTATTATGCTAAACCATATTAAATATGTATTATTAATAATAGAAATATTTTCGAATATTTTAAAGTCTAACTCTATTAGCTGCTGCCCAAAATATCTATGCATATGAAAAATATTTGTAACTAAAAATTAATTTATGTAGCTATTATATAAATGCTAAAAATAGCTATAAATATCTTTTATTCTATGGGCTGAATGTAATGCAATTTGGCTGCGTTTAGGAACGGCTTTTACACGCATCATTTTCGCCAGTTAAACAATCGCCTTGAGCCGCATTCAGACAGAACTGAGTGTCTCTTCTGGGGTCCTTGGACGGCAGCTTCTCAGCTGCAAACATGCAAGACATGTGCCAAAAAGTTTTACAATATGCCCGCAGCTTAACTTAGAGATAGACGAGAGCTTTGGATGGGAGGATGAGGGCAGCCAGTCACTCAGTCAGTCACTGAGTCAGTCAGTTTGTCTGTTTCAAGTGGAGTGGAGTGGAGTGGGCGTGGTCGGCAGCTGGTGTGCTTAAGTAGCCTAGCATAGAAATAACTATGCATGAACAGAGGCGTGAGTGTGGCCTCTATATACCCTAGTATAGTAATTAAGCAGAAATTAAAATAAATTCAGTTTTTAAATATGTTGAAAAATATTCAAGGTAAATTTAAGTCCACCTTCTACCAACTCCCTCGAGCAGTCTGTCCCAGCTTTAAGCGACTCGTTTTATTGCATTTCTGATTACAGGGTATTCGAGTGCAGCGGCAGCAGCGCAGTTTATGCAGAATTGTGCGCGTTTTTGGCTTTGGCCTCTGACAGGCAACAAAGCAAATGGCCAAATAAATAAAAATAAAATGCCAGAGAAAAATGTTGCGGCATTGTTAAAGCTCGCCTAACACAAACTGTATAAATGTGTGCGTGTGTGTGTGTGTGTGTGTGTGGGTGGGCTTGGGTTTGTTTATTTGTCTGGCACATGGGCCCCAGGACTTGGGGGCTGTCGCTGCGATAATTTGTAGGCAAACGGCAGCCAGCCAGCTGGTAAGCAAGTATCCAGCTCATGCTTGTCGTGGCAGCGTTTTGGCTTCGCCTTTGGCATGAATTATTTAAGTGAATTTCATTTCATTTCATAATTTATTTGCAACTAATGCGCTTTGGCGCTTTACGCTGATCGTCGACGCATTTTTTCTCATCTCGAGCGCATAAATATAAATGTCGCTTAAGCTATGGCACATGCTCTCATCTATTATTAAGCCACTTTTAGCAAACAACTACAATTTAATGAGAGAGTGCGAGAGAGAGAGAGTGAGAGAGAGAGAGAGAGAAAACAAAAGTTTATACACAAAGTTTAAGCACTGCAGCTCGTTTGCTCATTATTTATTAGTAATATATACTATATAATTTTGTGCTCTCCCTATACTCTCTACTGTATAGAGTATATCCTGATGCTTTAATTGCCGGCTATTAAAAAGTTGTTGCACTTTCCACTCAGCCACAAATTGTTGTCGCATTTGAAAGAGCCAGTCGAGTGCATCGAGAGCCCCATCGACGTCTATTTTCATTTAGTTGGGTCTTAGTTGACTTGGTCATGGTTTATGTCCAACTCTCGGACCCTCCGCCCTTGGCCAGCCGGGGTCGTAAAAATACGCTTAACGCCAGAGCCAAAGCTAAACTTTCCCAAAAATATAATGATAACTTCTCGCTTTTTTCTCTTGCTTGTTTTATTTGTATTTGTATTTGTATTTGTATTTTTTGCTTTGCTTTGCTTTGGTTCTTTTTATTTAGATTTTTATATGTGCTCTCGCCATTCATTATTTCTGTTTTAGTGCTCTTTATTTGGGGATTTGCTGGATGTTGTTGTTATTTCTGTCTCATTCTCTCTCATTTGGCTGTTTGTCAGGCTCTGCTGTCGGATGTGCTCTGACGGGTATTTAAAGTCTTATGAATACATCAGGAATTATTTTGTATACTGTCAAATGGTTTACGTTCGCTATATAAACTTTTTTTTTACTTGTTAGATGATTTATTTCGGTGTTATTCAATTTTAAATATTTTAATATGAGCTTAAATTTTTGTGTTGCTTTAAATGGAATTTAATTTTAGTTTTTCTTTCGTAAAAAAAAATAAGTAAATATGGAAAAATAAGAATTAAAAAAAAATAGTGGAATTTAATTTAAATTTTTCTATAAAAAAATAAATATAAGAAACGAAAAAAAGAATTTAATTTTAAAATAAAATAATTTAGTTTTAAATATTTTATTACGAATAGAAATTTTTTATTTCTTTAAATGGAATTTAATTTTTCTTTCGTAAAAATAAAAATAAAAATAAAAAATAAATTAATAAAAATAAGAATCTAAATCTAATAGAGTTTAATTTAAATTTTTCGTATGTTTATGCGAAAGAAAAATAAATAAATATATATAAGAATCGAAAAAATAATGGAATTTAATATTTTTAATATTATGTAATGAAAAAATAATTAAATAAATAAAATTAAGAATAATATATTTCTTGTTTTATATAAATATTTTTACAAAGCTTAAATAAATCAATAATATTAAATAGATAAATAATATAAAGCTCTTCAATTAATTTTAATTTATCAAAATTCTCTTCAATTGCCAAACAAAACATTTAATATTTTTATAAATTTTGTAAAAGCTTTAACATTTAAATGTTTTCTTTGTCTCTTATGCGCTGCCTGCTGGGCTCTTCATTTAATCCTATATATTGTTGGCTATTTGACAATTTGAAATTGCTTTCTTGGCAATATATCAGCTTCAATCTATACGAAATTCGAAATGCTTATTCAATTTTCATTAATGCGAATCAAAGTGGTTTATGCGGCAGTCAGGCTATCAAATTTGTTGTATTATCCCCTATCAAATGGCTGTGCTCGCATCCTAATTACAAATCGATAGACACATTTAATCATAACAAACCGAATGTATAGAGTAGCGATAGCTGGCGCAACACAGGCTATCTTCCAATGGCAATCACTAACAAATCCATAAGCATGGCAAAGCCATAAAAACAGCAGCCAAGAGCAGCGGCAGAGACACAAATAACCAGACCAACTTGGTCGAGGCAAACGGGCAACCAGCCAGCCAGCCAGCCAGTCAGCCATTCAACCACTCAACCAGTGAGCCGCCCGCGGGCCACAAAGCCAAAAACAAAAGCCGTAACGTATTCCCCTCGCCCACATTGAAGTGGTTCGTTGTCTACTTAGCGACTTGGCCTCAACTTAAAGTTGTTTTTGTTGCTCTTGTTGTTGTTATTCTTGCAGGAATGGAAGGCAGTTCATTGCCTTTATTACGATCGTTACGCGTCGCGGCCCGTACAGCTGCAAAGTTGTGAATTGTTTTGCTGAAAAGCTAAAATGGCAGCCAATGATGGAATGACCCTGCTGAGAGCAGCTAACCAAAGAGTCGCCATGGGGAGTGAGTTCTTATGCCGTTTATGTTTCGGTGAATTGACCACAACAGTTAAATGAAATGCGCCGTTTAATTAGAATACCAGCTTGACGGCGCACACAATATCGAATACATGCACAAATATAGTAATTCAAATGCTCTCTTACTTACATTTGCATAGGGACCCGTTGCGCTGTTGTGCCCGAATACGTACATATAATTGCGTCGATTCACATCCGCATGGAACATGCCCGTCTGCAGCAGCGGGCCCACGACCCGGGCATCGGAGAGTATGTCCAGCACAACGTCGCGATGCTCCAAATTAGTGGCTTTTATCGGATTGTTGTACATGTCCTGGTATCTGTGTGTGAGCAGAGTAAAAACAAAAAAAAAAAAAACATTACAATCACCACATGGCGTATACGTAATGCGCATTGTTAACAATTTTCAAATAGCTGACGCCGTTGTCGGCTGCACACTTCAGCGCTTAATTATGCGGTTTGCATTGTCCGAAAGTTCTGCGAGCGCACAAAATACGCAAAATACGCAATTGGTGGGCAGAAAAGGCCATGTGAAAAGTTCTTTAGGTATAAACTATTGAATAAACACAAAAAAATCAAAGCAGCAAGATTACTTAATACTAGCATAATAATAAATATATATTTGCCAGTAAATACTAAAAACTCTACTCCTTATCACATTTTCTTTTATTTCTTCACTCTAGAAAACTCTGATCTAGCTCTAGTATATTAAATCTTTTTTCGTTTTCCTTTTTCATTTCTAAATTCTAAATTCCTTACAAATTTCCACTTCACTTTAATAAAAAAACATTCCTAATCCAATTTCGTATAGTGTCAGAACTTCATTTGCTTTGATTATTTGACGTATGCGCCAAAGGACTCAAATATGGTTGATGCCTCGATCTCGGCAGCCTTTGCAGCGCAGCGTGAAATTATTATGGCCCCAGCAGGACACACACACACACACTCACACACGTATGCACAAATATGGCAACAGCCACGTATAGTCAGGGCTGCGCTCAATGGGTTCTCGGCACATGTCAAGCACAACACTTGGCCTTTTGCTAGCAGCTGCTACAGCCAGGTGGCAGACGAGGGAAGGCGGGCAGTTGCCACAGCGAAGGGTATAAGAGCACACACACACACACATAGAGAAAATACTTGTCAGGCGCGTATTTCTTCTGCTTCTTCTTCTTGTTAGCCTAATGTACAAATAAATAGAGCCATATTTTCTAGATTTTCGCTCAGGTTTGCTTTTTGCCTTTTGGCCCGAGCGCCATGTTATGCATTTTATTGTCGGCTACTTAAGTTATGCGCTTTGACCTCGATACAGACAACAGCCAAGAGGCAAGTCTCTGCACCTTCAAGACCACCCGCCCACCCGCCCACTCCGCCTCCTGCAGTGCCAGCCTGGGAGTGCAGGGGGAGCACTCATCATGAATGTATGGCCCAAGGTACGGGTCTCTCGCTGGTCCTCTTTTCCACTTATTTTTACCCGTTAGCTGCTTTTTCTTCTGCTGCTGCTGCTGCTGCTGCTGGTTTCTGGCTTCTGGCTGCTGGCTGCTGATTTTCTTGCAGAGCTGCAAGTGCTCTGGCAGAAGGAAGCGAACAGCACTTGCTGTCTCCGGAGACACATGTTCGTTGTTGTTGCTGTTATTGCTGCGTATGTCATGTGGCTATGGTACGCGATATATTTATTTGCGGTCTCTATTATGTAATCTCACACACTTGAGCAAACGCTTAGAGCGAGCTCTCCAATTGTTGTTGCCAGCAGGACGTGCACGTCTATCCCGATGTGTGTGTGCAATAAATAAAGTGAAAATGTCAAGTCTATGTTTACTTAAAATGAGCTCAAGCAGCGCACTGGGCAAACTCTGAGCATTATTTCTTTAAATTATTCAACGAACAACAGCAGCAAGAGCAGCAGGAGCAGCAGGAGGGAGCATTGCAATCAGCAGCTGCCAAACGGAAGGAGTAGCAGCTACAAATAGCTTACAGAAATGGCATAGAATATGATATGTCTATGGAATTGCTATTCTCTCGAATTACATTACCCGATTTTCATCGAAATTCAAGCATAGTTGCTCATTAAAAACTTTTACGCTTAAGCTGTAATGAAATCCAACTAATTTTCAACCGAAAATGCATCCGTAAAAAGAGACAAACGAAAATATTATGCAAAACCGGAATCCCAACCAAAAAAACATATATGAGCATTTCTGGTGGCTTACATAAGCAGCTGAAAATGTGCGAAAAGTTGAACCAGCGCACGACAGTTGAATTTAATAAATATAACCACATACTATGTACGAGTGTGTGTGTGTGTGTGCAACAATGTTACGTATACGCACCGCAAACAGTGCTGCAAAGGCAGAGGCCAAAACAAACGTAACGCAACACCACGTAAAGCAATGCATCGTAACGTAACGCAACGCAAGGCAAAGTAAGCTCTACACTCAAAAAACTAACCGCAAAACACTTAAAAATCAAAACCCAAAACACACAACACAAATCTTTAAACGCCTCCGGCGGACAACCAACAGAAATATGCACAGCAAACACTCCGAAAAGTATGCAACGAAAATGGAAGGACGGGCAGGAGGAAACTGAAAGATGCCTCAACAAAAGCGAACAATGTCGTTTTGTTATTGTGCCACGTGCACAGCGAGAGGCGGCAGACAGACACCTTGACTGCCAGCAGGCACTGTACTGTCTCTAGCTCTGGCAGCTTGAGTACATAAACTGTGAATGTGGTGCACTAAACCACAAAATTGCTGATTAATGTATTAGACACCTCAATGGCCCCTCCTCTCCTCATTCCCTCCCTCCTTCTTGCGCAGCCGTTGTCCAATGGTTAATTAAAAGAAGAGCAGTAGCTAAGTGAATATGAATGTGTGTGTGCAAGAGAGTCGTAGATGTGCCTGGTCATTTGGCTAAGCACTTCTCAGGTCAGTGCTGTTTGATCTACGATTGAGATGTGTTGCGACTCGTCTAGACAATATTGTATACAGATGAAATTATTTGCAAGCAAAAGTGACCGAATCGAATAAGAAGATGAAATAGCATAACAGAACCACACGAAGTAGTTCATCTTCAATCAGTTGACACAAGATCTTTTTAGCTTAAGAGAGACAAAGATAGTCAGTGAAAAAGGAAATTTAATGATCTAATCTAAACATATTTTGCAGATCTGTTATTTTCCTTTTCCCTTTTCAGTTCTGTTAGATGTATGCATGACAGGATATTATCTCTTAAAGTACATAAATCACAAACTGCATAAAATCTTCAAGCTAAAAATAAATCATATATTAATCTTTGTTTCGAAAAATTGTATTACTGCAATAATCATTGCCCCGATAGCAACTATGTATATTGAGTAATCAATTAAAATTATTTTCTATGCTAGCTCAAATAACTTTCCTGGCCAACCCATTCAACTAAACCCATGTCCAGTCTATTTAACTTTTCAGCATAACAGAATAGGTCATTAAAACATGTAAATGTTTTTAAAAATAATTTGATGAAACGATAAAAACACTTCACCTGTACATATTTACCGTATTATACAAAAACTGCCCAACAAAATATTAAGTAAATATATAAATAATATAAATATTTAAGGCCATTTTATCTCTTCAGACTTTTGCTTAATACTAATAAAAGTTTACACACATCGTATACATATATAGTATATGTATGTATATATTTAATTATGCTGTTGCACAGTGTAATGGGGCGTCTGTTTTCCGTTTCCCGTTCGCCCAGCTCCCATACCCGGAGCCACATTTACTGGCTGAGCAGAAGCAATGCTCACATTTAATTTCCGAACAGCGTGTGTGACACTTTAAATATTTCCGCACTCGAGAAGACATTTCGAGTGCTTGTAGGTGTGCATTTCGTGTGTGTGTGCATGAGTGTGTGTGACAGTCAACTTTTGGTTGACTGCAGCCATTTGTAGTGCCCTACATTTTGATAGTCATTGGCAGAGTCGTAATGAATTTGCTGAACAGTTTTTGCTAATGAAGTTCTGCAAATAAAATGCAATTCCATTTTAAATTGCATTAAATGAGAATGCGCTGGAGGATGCCCTGAGAATGTGCTACGTTCAGTCAGACGAAGGTGTTCAGACTGGCGCCGCATTACAAGTGCAATGATCCCACATGAGTGAAAGTTGTTTCGGCAAGACTTGAGCATTTAATTGTTGTAAGAGCTTAAGGCGAACATGAGGTAGTTGAAGAGTTTAAGTTAGCTAAACTATTTTGTTAGTATCTATAAAATATACAAAATATAGAAATATATAAAATGTACAAAATATATGTATAAAATATATAAAATACATAAAATATATAAAATATAAAATATATATAAAATAATTTATATAATGTAAATAATGCCTGAATGCCTTTGTCGCTCTGGCTTAATCAAATTGTTATTTAGAATTAATTCTTGATAACAATAAATAAATAAATAATAATAAAATATATGAAATATACAAAATATATAAAAATATATGAAATATAAAATATATATAAAAAATTTAAAAATATATAAAAATATGTAAAATATATAAGATATACAAAATATATCAAATATACAAAATATATAAAATACATAAAATATATAAAAATATGTAAAATATATAAAATATACAAAATATATAAAATATATTTCTGGTAGCATTTAAAAGTTACTTATAAATAAATATATACATACATCTACCTACATATACATACATGCATTAATGTTTTATCTTTGCTAGACTTGTGCAGATCAAGCTTTAAAATAATAAATTGGCTTAGCCCATATTGTTTACTTGTTATACTCTGAACCCATTTTCAATGGGAAATCAGGATATGTTTATTTTGTTGAAATGTATGTAACAGGCAGAAGGAGGCGTGGCAGACCCCACAAAGAGTGACGAGCTGAGTCGATTTAGCACTATTCGTCTATTTCCTCTAAGTATTCTTTTTACGTATTTCGAAGTATTTCGTCCAAGTATTTCCGCTAAGTATCCTCTACATATTTCCTTTACGTTTTTCCTCTACGTATTTCCTCTACGTTTTTCCTCTACGTAATTCCTCTACGTATTTCCTCTTCGTAGTTCTTTTACGTCTTTAATGCTTAGCTAATCGATCACACACTCTACTTGACTTTATTACGCTGACCCCCAGCAGGCCTGGACGACTGAAGACTGACTGAAGAAATGCTGCAGCTGCTGCCCTTTATATAGGGCCACTTTTACTCAAGCAGCGTCTCTCTCAAATGTTGAGGCCGACGGCAGGTAGAACTCGTTGCAGTTGAACTTCAAGTGAGCAATGGGAACGCTCTCTGCTGTTGTGAGCATTCTAGCTTTGTTTATACACATACACATAGACAACTTTGATGATCTTCTGCACTTTTTCTCTCCTTGCTTTTACTTTTACTCAAGCACTGTCTCTCTCAAATGCTAAGCCCGTGCCTGTTTATGCGTGCATGCCTATGATTGTCTATGTACGGGTGTTTGCGTGTGTGTTTCTTTTGTAAACAGAAAGACGTGAAGAATTATTGAATTATCAGCAGTCTCGGACTAGAGAGAGCTTTCTTACTTGTTATTTATTTATAAAGATTAATATAGGTAATAGCCTGATCAAAGAAAATTTCTTTCGTTTAAATTTGCTGTAAATATCATCTTTAAATAATACTATTTATTCCCTGTTTTAGTTGAAGCTTCTTGAATAATACTCATTTATCTGGAATCAGCTTAGCATATGCTCAAGCAAACATATTATATCTTTGACTTAACTTATGCTCGATTAGCCAACAGCTAGGCTGTGCTAGTCGGCTCTAGGCGCAATTTCCAATTCGAATTTCATAATCCTAAAACAAGCTGAGCCACAAATATGCAGCCTATATTAGCATACATAAACAAGCTGGAATCAGAGCCTTTGCTAGCCCCAAAATCAAATCCATTTAATCGTCCTAAGGCCACACACACACACACACACACACACACACAAACTCACACACACACTGATAGCAACTGATATGGCAGCAGTTCAAACATTTGCTTAAATAACTAGCTAACCCAAGAGCGAGTTGTATCTCTGGAAGGGCGTTAATGCTTGTGTCTGGCTAGGGTTAAAATGGGATGGCAGCTGCTGCCCGTGCTGCCTTCGCTCCTGCCGCTCCACCGGCCGCTGCTTCTTCGGGGTTCGTAGACCCCACTTAACACGGCTCCCATTTTCGCAACTGCTGGCCCCATTAAGCCGGGCCGCGCTCTGCCTGGCAGCACTCGAAGGCACAGTTTGAGCTGAATAGTGAACACAAGCCGTTGGGATTGCTCTTCAAATGAATGCGAAACGAAAGGAGCTGCCACACGGCAGCTAGTGTGTGCTGGTTGCTTGACACACTACACATAATACTCATACGACCCTTAATGGCATACAATCAAATAAATTATGTTTTTTAATTGTTTTCACTAGGCTCTCGAATGCGCCAGCGATTGTGTAAGGTGCTGCCATTTGTTATAAGCACAATGCATTAGTTATAGTAACAGCCATTTCGTTTTAGCGCTTTAACAAATATATATATCACATATACATATTTATATTGCGCATACGTCAGCGTGCACCGCGAGCGTTCACCGAAATTGCCCCACCGCAGCCTGCGGTCGCTTTGTGTACCACATTTGTTTCTGTTGCTTAATGTGGCTATTGTTGTACGTATGTGTGTGTGTGTGTACATAGGCCACAAAATATGGACAAACGATTATGAGTAACTGTTGTTCTGCTGGCCGCAATGGGCTTGAGGTTGAGCTTATGTACTGTCTGTCTGTGTCGGGCGGCCGTCTGCGTCTGGTCTGGCATGTGGAAGATTGCCTGCACATTTATGACGCCTCGAATACCAAAAGCAGCTTTTTTTATTACATTTCAGCACTTACACTATGCAACAAGCTTGAGATTGCGATCAAAAGCGTCAAGAACATCAAAAAATCATTAAAAATAATAGTAATATATACATAAAATGTTTTTAAAATTAAAATTATAATTAAAATTATAAAATTTCATTAAACCGAATAAATTGACTTAAAATAAAAAAGAAAAATATTTTAAAATATTTAAAACTGCAAATTTAAGATATAATAAATTTAATTAAACCGAATATATTTACTTAAATTACATTTTTTTTTTAATTCTGATTTTTAAAACTAAAAAAAAAAATAATAATAATAATAATTAAAACTGTAAATTTAAGATTTAATAAAGAAGCATAACTTTACTTAAAATATATTTTAAATATTTTAATAATATTTAAAATTTTTTAAATTACAAATTAAAAATGTTATAAATTTAATAAAGCCGAATTAATTTAGTTGAAATAAAATAACAACAAATTAAGCTTAAGTTTTTAAAGCTGCATTACATTTTTTTTTTTAATTCTGATTTTTAAAACAACTAATTTAAGATTTAATAAATTTAATTAAACTGAATAAATTTACTTAAAATAAACTAAAAAAAAAAAAAAATAATAATTAAAACTGAAAATTTAAGATTTAATAAAGGAGCATAACTTTACTTAAAATATATTTTAAATATTTTAATAATATTTAAAATTTGTTAAATTACAAATTAAAAATGTTATAAGTTTAATTAAGCCGAATTAATTTAGTTGAAATAAAATAACAACAAATTCTTAAGTTTTTAAAGCTGCAAATTAAAAATTTAACAATGAAGCGAGATTTTTTTAGATATTTGTTTTCTCAATAAATGAAATTTTGCACTAAATAATGAATTGGCTTGGAGATAAACTTATTGGCAAACTTGTTTATTTAATTCGAGCTAATTTATACCTAAGTTGTTAGCATGCTTCAAGTGTTTTTCGCACAGTTCTCTCCAACAATACCTCCATAACAACTTTTTTGACAGTCTTTTTTCAAAATAACATAATAATTATAGTTGAGCTCAAATTTTATTTTTGCAATTCCGCTTGAACCAACGCAGCTTGGTAATGAACTTTATACAACCCATAATTGCAGATTTACACACATTATATTAATTTGCATACGGCTTTAGTATCAAACTCTACATGTCTATAACATTTATTCGAGCTCTATCCGGCTCTATGGTGTAATATATTTAATACGCAGTTAAACTACAGGCAATTTCCCCCTGGAATGTGCATGCATATGTACATGTGTATGTATGTGTATCCGTGGCGGGTTAGCCCGCCGACAGAAGACCGCGCATTGCGTTCGCACTTCATGAATAAAATTTCGACATTAAAATTGTTGCCATTCACAGATTTATAGAGCCAACAAACATTAATATAATACTCGCCAACGCCTTCGTACTTGCATCCTGCACTTTTATGCCAGCAACAATAAAAATAATAAAAATAAAGAACGCAGCGAAAAAGAATAAAAATAAAATAGAGCAGGCAAACGAAAAGTTGAACGCATATGCATAACACGAGTGAGTGGGGCTCGGGCTGGGGCTCGACATTGGGTTAGGGTCCGCTGCAGATTGAGTTTGAGCGCGTACACACAAGAGGCGTGTGGCAAAAAGCACGCATGTAATTTATGATGTTTCAGCGAGCAAACAACACGTTCCCCAGCAACAGCAACAGCAACAGCAGAGCAGCAGCAGAGCAGCCGAAAAACTTTATGAAACGCACAACATACTCTCTCTATATATACATGTATGTGATGTGGGATATGCTGGAGAGCGCATCAGCAACGGCGAGTGGCACATATGCACATGGGATCGCATGTTCAAGCATTCTTATGGACAGAATGTTAGAAAACTTTTCGACAACTCCATATTACAATTATTTAGCAGAAATATCTGAATGGCAAAATATACCAAGATGCTGTGGCTTATGAAAACTGCATGCAGTCTATTATGCCGCAATATCATTCGGTTGAATAATTTATTAAACAAGAGCATGCTCTGAAAAGTTCGGCAAAGTTGAAAACAAATTCAGAAATTTTTGCTCAATAATTTAATTCATCAAATTTTCTCTCAATATACAATATACACAAGTTATTTATTTATCTTTTCACAGAATTTGTCTTGTTTTTCTCCGTCAATAAAAGTGAATGACATACAAAAAATAATAATAATAATAATAATAATAATAAATATAAATAATAATTTAACAAAATAAATAAAAATTGAAATAAAAATAATAATAATAATAATAATGATAATGTAATACTAGATAAATTTTTATATTCTCTCTTTACAAGCTGTTACTTGTAGTAATATATACATAAATACAATATATATGTTAATAAAAACATATCCCCGCTTATATGAATTAAAATATTTATCCAGTTTGATCTATGGTTAAGTATTCATATGGTAAACATTATACTGTATACTATATAGTTGTTTTCACTTTGCCAACGACTGTCTTCAAACTGCTTAAGCAAACCTCGAGAAATATATATCAGAGAGATAACATAGAAGCAAGAGAATTAGTTGGGTAGCAAGTTGAGGGGGGTTTGGGCGCTGAGAGCGCGGGCGTCAGTTGTTTGGCCAACAATGTGCATATTTAGCCGACGCATTAAAGCCAACAACGTACTAAAAGGCAACTGGGCAGACGGAGCGGCGGCGTTTAAAAGTTGACGGCCCTTTAGTATTGGGCATCCTTTTATCCGATATGCTGCAGGCCAGACGCTGTGCACATAATGTATGCAACTTCCGCTACCAGCCCGAGGACTATAAATTAAGCAGCATACTGTGCTTCAGCTCGTCCGCTGTCATCATAATCCCACGACTCTCGCACAACAGCTACGCAGACAGCAGACAACAGAGAACAGAAAACAGAGAACAGACAACAGACAACAGACAACAGCTGCCCGTGGGTTGCTCTCTGCATATTTTTTATAAATAATAATAATATTAAAATAAATAAGTCTGTTGGCCAGCAACGCCTGCGGCATTTGTCGCCATCGACCCTCTGACCGGGCGACCCGGCTACCCTTCAATCCCCGCCTGGACCACAGCTGCCCGAGAGAGCCTTCGCCTTATCTACGTGTCTGGCGGCGCGTGTTTGGCAACACTGGTAATTAAAGAGCTCGACGTTGCCCGTTGCGGTTTATAAATTGGCAAAATTAAAATGACAATAGAGCTGTCAGCGACACTTTGAGCCGGGTTTCTGGCTCCATTCGCCGCTGGCGGTTATTAAGGCCGTGCCCTGTCGTTTGGATTTAAGATAAGGCTCGAATTTTGTTAACATTTTCCACGATATAAGCAACAGTTCTTCGTTAATAATGGCAAACCGTTTGCTAGAAAATGCATGTATAATACATAAAATAAATTATTGGTTGATATAGGTTTCAAATATTTTTAAGATTGTAGTAATAAAAATATATTTAAATTTAATTTTATTTATTATTTTTATTTTATATTTTTTTTGTATTTCAATCTTTATTTTATTTATTTTATTTTATTTTTTAAATTATGTAATGTACTTTGCTTTATATAGGGGTATTTACTTTTTTTAATTTTTTATTATTTTAATTTAAAATATTTGTTATGTACCTTTGCTTGAAAATGCATTTATAATAAAATAAATTATTTAAGTGTAAATATTTTAACAGTATAGTAAAGATATATTTTAATTTAATTTCATTTATTATTTTTTATTATTTTAATTATTATTATTATTATTATTTTTTGTAAATTATATAATAGTTCTTTGCCTTATATTAGTTTTTATTTTGATTTCAATATTATTATTATTATTTTCTTTTTAAATAATTGTAATGTACTTTGCTTTATATCTATTTATATTTTAGTTCATTCTTATTATTTATTTTTTCTTTAAATTTAAATTATTTTTTATATAATTTACTTTTTATGGGTTTCTTATTTTAATTTTTTCTTATTTTAATTTAAATTATTTGTATTTAATTTTAGCTTCATTTTAGTGAAGTATACAAAGTTTAATTCTCTGATTTCTGAAGAACTTTTTATTCTTCACAGTCATAAATTGACAAATAAATTGTTCACAGCAAAAGTCCTATGCATTTACCCAAAAATTGTAAAACTAAAACTTTCTTTTAGACGAGCCATAAGAAAGTTATTTGTGGCACATGCTAAAACTTAATTCAGTTGCCCCAAAAAAAACTTTCACAGAATCACCTCGAGTTTAAAAAGAAATCTATTATTATTTCCTTCAAGAGCTGCTCCTAGGGAGACGCAAATTGAAATTGTTTGCCTCTCCGGATCAGGCTACTTCAATATACTATATACATATTTAATAAATGTTGACTGCCAAGTGGGCTACTTTTGCCACTTTGGCCTCAAGTCCGCTGCAACTTTTTGCATAATTTCTAATAATTCGACTCTGAGGCGGCCCTCGAGCTGGGGGCTGCTGCATTTCTTTTGTGCTCACCTTGGCTCAGTTTTATTTCGTTTGAGCAGCTGCTTGGCATGAAGAGGGCCACAGCATCCTTTGAGCATCCTTCACGCAGCGCATTTTATGCCTTTTTATCAGCGAGGATGTCGCAAGTTTTACGCAACGGCAAAATTGTAGCTTTTAGGCTTTGCGCCACTTTCAACACTTTGCTTTATGGCATTTTTTGGCCCTCTGCTGCTGCCGTTGTCTGGGAGGTGGCGCCGTGTTTGACCCTTTTAGCCGAGCTTTGGACATGTTTTCGTGCTGCATTTAATGGCTGGCCAGATACAGTTACACCAGATACCAGGGCCCCGGTGCGGGCGAGCCATGTTCGGTGTTGTGCAACACTGCAGCAGGTGGCTAATATAAGCTGCTCTACAAGTCGAACTACAGCACAAAGTGAACAACAGCAACAACAACAACAACAGCAACAACAATCGTGGGCAGGCTGCATGCTAATGAGTTTGAAAGCAATTGCCTTAAATTGTTTCGGGCCTCAAATTGGGCTGCTGCTGCTGGTCGATTCAGGTGCCTCTATCTATCTCACTCTCTCTCTCCCTCTCACTCACTCACTCGCTGTGTGTGTGTCCTAATTGCAGGCGTGTTTGATTTACACTAGCCATGAAATTGTCCATTTGGGCATTACAGTGAATTTTGTGTGCTTCTTCTGTTAGTGCTATTGCTGTTGTTTTTGTTGCTGCTGGTGCTTCAGCTAGTTATGTCCGGGTCTCAAACGTAAATCCGACACACATTCAGTCAGCCAGCCCAGATTAATAGCCCATTCAGTGCGACGGGGAGGGGGAGTCTAAGCTAAGCGGCATTTATTTAGTGGCTCGCATCCGGTCTCCTTTCGGCTGCCCCATGAATTAGTGCCTGTCTCGAGTAGCCATAAGACGTAGCTACACGTGTGTGTGTGTGTGTGTGTGAAATATGTGAGCAGCTTTAGCTAAGTGAAATTTTCATCAAGCTACTTAAGCAATCGATGCTTTTTCAATCGCATCAAATAGATTCCCTCTCGAGCTGTCACACCAGCAGCTTAACAATGCGAAGGTATAAAATAAAATAGATTAAATTCTTTAAATATTTCCTATAGTTCCAACTAACCTTTAACTTCTATCGTTCTTAACTTTCTAATGCATATTGCTCTTTAATTTTTGTATATTCCCTAAACGAATGATTGCCTCGAAGCTAAATCAATAAGTGCAAAAAGCTTTCTCCCTTTCTCTCCCTTTATCTCTGTCTCCTTCTTACCTCTACCGAGATCCCGCTGAGCGTCTTAAGAGCGCTCTCAGCTGCACTTAGAGTCAGACCGCAAACAATAACTCAATTGATGCATCGAATGACAATTTCAAGTATTTGTATCAAATAGATGCCAGCCACGCCCACTGTGCACACAGAATGATGCATTTGAGACGTGTCATGTAGCAGCGACAAGAATGAGAGTTTTTCAGGATACGGGATATTTTGGAGATATTGTTAAAAACAAGCGAAGCCCCCGGCTAGAAAGGATGCGGGCAACTCGATTTGCTGATGCTCTGCTGCATACACTCACTGTCCAGCTAGCGAGTTGTCTAAATTGTCCAGCTGTCCAGCTGCCCAGCTGCCCAGCTGTCGGTGCATCATGTTGAGCTACAAAGCAAAAAGTGCCGAGCCATTGCCCGCTGCTGCTGCTGCAAGAGCTGCTGCAGCTGCTGTTTCGACTGCCATTTAATTCAATGACGGACAACAAAGCATTGCCACTGGGATGCGCTGCAGCAGCTGTGCAGCTATGTCTGTGTGTGTGTGCGTGTGTGTGTGTGTCTGAGTGTGTGGCAGGCAGTGGCATACAAAACAATTTCCCTGGAGAGTTTCCATGTTCAGTTATTCGCATGTGAAAAAGCGCATCTGTTGTTGATTGTGTGAACTTCCTTTCAATCGTTTGTTTGTCGTTGTTTCTTCTTGTTTGTTGTTGTTGTTGTTGCTTTTTTTTTTTTTTTTGTTACTATTGTTGTGGGTGTTATTGCTGTTATCCGCCAGTGGCGACTGGCCTGCAGCCTTCATGCATTCCTTTTTGTTACACTACCTTTTGCGACACTCTTGAAAAGGGCAGCTGCCTTTTTTGCTGCCAGCACTTTGCAAACTTTTGTAATTATATAATGCGCAATGCGCATTTCAAATTGTAGCTTCAAAGTGTTTACATATTTTTTCAATGATGTAATTCCATTCCGATTTTCGTTAGTTTAATGAAGAAGCTTTAAAGCCTTAAGAAATATTTAATTTTCCATTTTAGTTTGGTTCTAGACTATCAAAAGGAAAGCATACTCTATAGTCTGCTATGGTGTTTAGAATAGTTTTATTTTTTTTTCGACTAAGAGTCTTTGTCGAGCGTCTTTAGAAACAATTGCGCTGTTTTGTGCAAATAGTTTATATATATATATGTATATAAATAAATATATATACAGTATAAACTGTCGTTCTGGCCAAACTCAAACGCATCTCCAAGGAATCCAATTCACACACACACACACACACACACACGCTCAAGAAATTGCAGCAGCAACGTGGACATTGCGGGGGCGGCGTCGTTGAGTTCAAATTTTGTGCATTGTGCTATTTATTTATTGCACGGCACATACAGAGGACGCACACACACACACACACACACACACACACACACACACACAGATAGACTAGAGTCGAGAGTCCTGCTGGCTGCTCGAAATGAGATAGTAGCTGGCATTGTTTTTTGGTCCGAAATGAAATGAAGGGAATAATGAATGCTCCTTTGTCTGTGTGTACGTGGCAATGTTTATTGGTGTGTGTGTGCGCAGGAGCCAAGCGGGAATCGGACAGAGTCGCTGTAATAACTAACTAACTCTCGGCATAATTGCCTGGCCTCTCGCCAGCAGAGAGCCTTTTTCATTATTATTTATGATAGCCAAAGGGCATTTTTCTATTCAGTCCCCTGAAATGCTGCTGTTCGTGTCAGTTTTGACGCTAATGAGACACACATTATTACGGTGCCAAATAATAAAATAATAACAAAATATTGGCCAATAGAGCCAGCAGCAGGCGTAATAAAAATATTTTTAATGACCTAACCTAATGAATTTAATAATCTAAATTAATTAGGTTAAAATCAAAAATCAAATAATTAGTCAATCAAAATAATGGAAATTAAATTTTAGATTTACAGAGTAATTATTTAAAATATGAGAATTATATTTATATTAAATGCATTTCCATATATTTGAATAATAACTAATAATTTGATTTCAAAATATTATAGCATACTTTTCTGCGCACGCATTGTGGAATAATATATGTATGTATGTATGTATGCATGACATAAATATTGGTAATTAGTCAACTAATCAAATTAAACTGAAGAAGATGCCAATAAAGTTGATTATTTACAAAATCATTTAAAATATTAATTAATTATGGTTAGAATAAATTTAAATATTTTTTACAGTTTATTCAATTTTCACATATATGTATATAGGTATGCATATATGTAAATTTTTACATACATACAAATGCCCACACCTGCATTCTGATAGATATTGTACATATATTGTATATATATGTGACAAGTAATACAGACACACACATAAAAAATTATTTAAAATATTAATTAGTTATGGCTGGAATCAATTTAATTATTTTTACAGTTTATTCAATTTTCATATATTTAGGTATACATATAAATATGTACATACAAATGCCGACATCTGCATTCTACGTAGAACTGATATACATATATTGTACATACATATACAAATCTATATATGTGACAAGTAATCCACACATACACACACATAAACATATGCGCTGTGCATTTTGAACATTGATTTTATGGACTTATTTATGAAATTTACGATGATTAATTAACTATTGAAATTGCTCTTATTCAAGATAGACTTTACGATGCAATTTTCAAGGCCTGGCCTGAGGTGTGTATCAAATCCCATTTACTTTTAAACAGGGAAGAATGCTGGAAGTATTCCCAAATTCAATTGCGCACTTGGGCCTTAGATTAACTAACGACCAACAACGTCATTAGGACGAAGAGCAAATTTGATATACCATAACATATTAAAACTTGTCTATTAGGCAATGCATTTTGCAATAATATACTATTTATTAATAATAATATTTTAAATATTTTATTATTATTTTATTTATTTATTTATTTTCTTAAGGATAATTGACAAACCTAGAGTCAATTTAAAATTAAACAAAGTACAGAGAATAAATATCACTAGTAGAACCGACCCGATGGGGGTGTATATATTATTATATATTATTATATTATATAGAAATGGTATAAATTTAAATGTGTGAAATTGTATAAAATAAATGATTTACAAGAAAATGCATAACAAATTTCAACTGCTCAATTTATTCTAGAATACGCTTGTAACAACAACAAATATACCTTGCCATGCCTCTCTGTAACATATACTCTCACAATGCCATTATACCCTGATTTTCCATTTTAATGGAAGAAAAAAGATTCCCAAAATGAATGCAATAAATTGTAGTTTTATTGAACTTGGAAAAAGTTTTTGCTTATTTGCAGACAAGCGGGAATATTTCTAATGCGATTTATTGCCCCAACTACCTATTCGAATACTAGAAAAGAAAAAATCCAATCAATTGACTGTATGTATTTTTCTTTACATTCTTTTTTTTTCAATTTAAAGCTAGAGTACACTGCGCATCAATTTTAATTTGAAGCAAAGCTAATGTGCAGCAGTTTGTGACATTGGGCGAGGCATTTTGTAGGCGACGCTAATCCTTGCCACTTAAGGCAAACAAATTGCCACATAAACAATTCTAATTGAGATAAACGATATCGATGTGTGTACAGTGCGCTCAAAGTGTGAAATGCAGGCAAGCTGTAAGTCTAGCCAGCCCCCGGAGCGCGATTTCGGTTTGTATTTCACGCCCATCATAAAATAGCGCATAAATTTCACTTACTTTTTTAGCGTGGCAGCCAATGCCAAATCGGGGCGAACATCAAAGCGACTCTGCATATAGAAGCGCAATAAATTATCACGTTCATTTTCACGTAATCCTTCCTCGAGTGCTAATGCGGCCAATGTATGATAGGATTCTGACTCCGTGATGCCGAATAATAAATCATAACTGCAAGAGACAGCAAAGGAGAGTATAAGAGAGAGATAGAGAGAGAGAGAGAGAGAGAGAGAGAGAAATAGATAGCTGATAATGTTGGGTCAGACAGAGCAAGGGAGAGCAAGCGCAGTCTATAGAGCTATGGCTTAGAGTAACTGTGTGAGTAGTTAGGCTTGCCTTACATTTATATAAGTAGAGGAAGTAATTTTTCACACTGCAAGAAAGCAGCTGGGCAAAGCAAATAAAGGTAAAGGTTGATATAAAATACGTTATACTAATCACATGTTAATAATTTTAAAAATACATCAATATTTGTGTTAACTAAATATTTTACAGCATTTAATTAAACTCTACTCTAATTTATAGCTTCTAAATTGCGCTCAGTGTAGCCTTCGCCTTTATTGCAGACAACTTGAAGCCATAAACGGCATTTAAAAGCGCTAGAATAAAACGAGGTCCTGCGGCGTCACTTGTTACGCTGCCTGATAAATGGTAAATGCTAGAATGGCCAGGCCCGGCACACCCAATGGGCGGCACTCAACTATATAGTTTGTGTCCTGTTGCGCGCCTGATATCCTTCCGCCCAACAAACGGCAAAGACGAAGTTATTAGTGTCTGGTCAGGTTTTTGCCAGCAGTCGATAAAAGTAAATGCAAAATGCGAAGAGACAGAGAGAGAGAGAGAGAGAGAGAGAGAGGTAGAGCGACGCTCGATAATTGTTGTCCCTGCTTAACACTTTCCTCTGTTTACCGCTTTGATCTATGGCCATTTCATTAAAGTGCTTAAAAGTGAAATGCGAAACGAACTGAATGCGCAAAACTGAGACCTGTAAACGTGCGAAACGTGTTTCCATTTAGTTTGTAGCCAGTTTGCAGTTAGCTTTAGCCCCAGACCTCTGCCACGTCCTGGCGCCACGCTGCCTGCAGACCGTAATTAATGGCACTTCCGTTCGGCTATTATTCTACTTGTGTTTTTTGTTGTTGTTTTTTTCGCACGCAGCTTCTTGTCGACGGCTAAAACACGTTCGACTTGCAAAAGGATAACAATTAAAATCCAATTAATCACGCATTTTATTCGATTATGCGTAGCATCCCAAAAGCAAATGGACACGTTCCACAGCGTACGCGTCAGAGTCGCAGGAAATGAGATTGAGCAGGAAGTAAAGAGTGCGAGAGAGAGATAGACAGTTGGAGAGTGAGAGAGATAAAGACAGAGAGAAGCAGCAGCTCAGATAACAAAAGAAGCTGATAGGAGCAAGAAAAATGCTGAAATGCTGAACCCTTTGTTAAGGCCTGAGTTATTACTTGTTGCCTGATTGATTGATGTGGATACAACAGAAACTCAAACACAAGCCCAACACACAGCTCGATATTATCGCAAATGCTTGGTGAGCTTAAAATATTAGGCTACGCGGGTATCTTAAATCCGCCAAAGACGGCAGATGAAAAGAAAATGAAATTCTTAAAGCTTTGAATGTTTTCAATTTAAATAAACATTGCGCGGAAGTTGGCCAGAGAATGAGTTATGTGTTTTTTAAAGCTTAACAGAGATATTGGAAGATGTTATAATTAAATAATAAATTATGTTTTTTAAAGCTTAACACAGATATTGAAATGTACAATAATTAAATAATGAATTATGGGCTTAAATGTTTACAGGAATATTGAAATATGTAAATATTAATTACTGATTTATGTTTATAAAGCTGAACAGAGATATTTAAGTATGTATGTAAGAAATTAATAATTGAAATAAATAAATAAATAAATTGCAAATAATTTAAAATATAGTATCACTAATTGAATTTAATATTCTAGATTAATAATTTTTATAAAAAAAAAATAATAAAAAATAAAAATAAATAAAAACACAACAAATCAAATATTTGCTCAAATCAAACGTATTTGGTTTATTTACAATTTTACCTGTTCTCACTTCAAGTCTCTAGCTGATTTTTATAAAATGTTCATATAGAATTTCTCAATACAATACTTTCCATGCCTGAGTAAAAGCTTTTGCTTGTTTAACCTTCAAGGACTTTGGGTTACGTTTACCTTTCGCGTATGTTCTGCGAAAATGCTAATAGCATATTGAAAATATTTGCAAAAGCATCCAATGATTAGCCTGTCTGAGCCAACAATTACCCGTTTCTCTGCAGCGCCTGCAATTTGTTTGACATTCATGAATATTGTGTTGGCGCCACTGAGTCTGGAGCCTGCTCGAAGCAGCGAGGCATTAGAACATGCCATTAACTGGAGTGTTAACCCAGCCCGAGGGTCCAACAAGTGGCGTTTGAAGCGATCTCAATAGCTGCTCAATTCGTTCAAAATGCATACTTGGATTTCACGAGCGATTTAATTTTACCTGAGGGTCAGAACATGCCACATGCCCACATGTCCACATGCCAAATGCCACATGCCACATGCCAAATGCCACATGCCAAACATCTAATCAAGTAACGCAACAATAAATAAATAGTCCTTGGGCTATTTGGCAGGTCTGAAGCAAATATCAAAAGCTTAAGCCAAAAAGTATATATATAAAGAAAGAGAGAGGGACAGAGAGAGGGGGATAGGGAGAGAGAACTGCGACAGCAATTGCTTAACAAACCGGCTGAAATGCTCCGTATAATGCCCCATGACCTTGTATGGTTGATTTGGTATTACGTGTCCATCGACAATTGGACCCAATGATGTTGAAAATTGTTGAAACGATGTTGGTATGTGCAAGATATCCTGGTAGCTGCAAAGACCAAAAAGAAAGCATCAGACAAATGGCGTAAAAAGGTCATATAACTGGATGAATGAGTCACTGAGTGCGTGTGTGAGTGTATGAGTGTTTGAGTGTGTACGTGTGTCTGCGTGTAAATGACAGCGGCTACTTTTCACTTTGATTTGAAATTTCTAATAAATTTTATGTGTGATTTGTTGCTGGACCCCAACGCACACACACACACACGTGCCCCACATAAAGATACATCCCAACAGATACACATATGGCTTGAAAGGGTATTTTTGCTATTCGATTAGCCTCACCACAGCTGTTGCTCAAATTCACTTCAAGCTACAAATGGAGTGAGAGCTAGCGAACTGTACCAAATTAGAAACGTATGTACATATGCATACATATGTATGTATGTGCTGAAGTCAATATATGTATACGTCAAATAAACGAATTTGCATCTGAACTACTCTCTCAGCAAGACAATAAACTCTGGGCCAAACAGAATATCATATTTGGAATGCAATAAACATATATAGACATCATCGACGAAAAAATCCCATAAGCGCATGCACTTTTTGCCTCAATGTAAATTTCATTGTTGCTGTTGTTGCTATTGCTGCAACATTTCGTTGCCGAATAGTTCGACTGGGTCCAATTTCTGTAGTAGTTTGCATAAAAATTCAGATGCCAGAGTTGCACTCAGGCAAAGTGCATTGATGTTGGTAAGAATTAAGAAAAAAACCGAAGCAAATATGCAATTCCAGGCAGCACAATTTTATCTCCCAAATGCAGACAGTACGTAGAGCCAACAAATAAAGCGCAACTAGAAAATTTGCTATAAATTTTTAGCTTGAATTTAAAAAGTCTAAATTAATTTTATTTATTTAACTAGTAAAAATGTAACTATAAATATTTATTATTATTATTATTTTATAATAAATTCAAATATATCTGCATCTCTATATACCCGATTTTACTATTCGAACTTTTACAGGATATGCCCTAACATTATATATTCTGTAGCCTGGCGCAGTCGAAAATCGAATTTTATTTGAAAATTTTGCAGCTTGTACATTTGCAAAATGTCAATCGGAATATAGGGACTACCCTTAATGAGCACAGAGCGTACCTTTTTAAGCACATGCGGCTTGTGTGTGCATTGATTTAAATAAATGTAAAGGGAAACCGCCATTTAGCGCTGATTGAATTAATTGGCTCGCCTCATGTCACAAAAGCGCACTTAAAGCTCCCCTGAGGCAGTATTATCTTAAAGCACTTAACGCTGCATGCCATGGCAACTGCACCAGCAACCACCCAGCGAGCCACCCACCCACAGTCGAGCACCGCAAAACACTTGAAGACTTAATCAACCACAGTAGTTTGTACGGCTGCTGTTGGCATGGTCAATGGTCGAGACATGTTCCGGGTCCGATGCAGGCATCATCGGCTCTACTGCAGTCAACGCCAATTGTCTTTCGGGGCGTGGCCATCGACACATGACCAAGTTTATCGCCTTTGTTTCTGTTTAGCCCACACACACACACATCCAGTGCGCTCGACAAATTGTGACTGGCTGCAGGGACTCACTCCTCAAGCCAATGTTCCGCTTGCTCTGGCTGCGCTTCAATTGAGTTTCAGCTGCAGAGCGCAAAGTTTTTGAAGCGTGTCGTATATGTGATTTATGATTTTCATATGTGCCACACAACCTGCGCTCTTTCCATCCAACATTGTTCCTGAACTGCTACTGCTGCTGCTGCTGCTGCTCTTATTAGCTACGCTCTGTCGCAAAACTGTCGCAAGTTGAACTGCAACTGCGATTAACTTGTTAGCAATAGTTGGCTTAGATACAGATATGTGCGGGCGCACAGTGCTGGCTAGTTGTATAGAAACAACTCAACATTTCATATATAAATATTCATAAATATATATCTATAACTATATATGTTAAAATATGAAGGAGTAACAATTACAAACTAAATCATATTAAATTGTAAATAATTTTTAAATCAAATTGAGAAATATACAAATAATTTAATATTCTATTAAAATTATTTAATAATCATTTGCATAATTAGATTATAAAGTTTTAAAAATCTAAATTTAAAATTTAATTTTTCTCATTATATATTCAAATGATTTTCGAGCTATTTTTATTAAATTTGTAATATATAAGTATTCATTAAATAAATTATTTATTATTTTTCAATTGTATTTTTATTGTATTTAATTTTAATTAATAATTAATTTTTATTAATAATTATTATAGTTTTTATCTTTATATATTCAATTTATTTGCATGATGTTTTTATTAAATTTGTATTATATTAGAATTTATTGAATATATAATTATTTATTATTATAAACAGAAATAAAAATATGATAAGAAGGGTATTATAAATATGTAAAAGGTGGGAAACGAAAAAAAGAAGAGAAAATAAACTAAATAATTATATATATTTTTTTTTTATAATTCATCTCATTTTATTTTTCCATTTTCTGTATATATTCCTTTTACTTCTGTGTTTTTTTTTTTTTTTATTTTTTTTTTTTCTTTTTTTCGTTTACCCTTCACTTCCCTTCAGCATGGACGAACCGCGGCAGGCACAGCCTATTAAACAGATACTCCCTATTCAACCATATATGTACCCCCTCTTTCTCTCTCTCTCTCCCCCCCCCCCCCGCAGACGGCTGGTGCCGGTCGGCTTGCGGGAGCTTTGGGGCCGGTGCCCGGCGGCTGGGCTATGCCAGCTTCCTTTTAGCAGCATACTAACAAAATATACAAAAAATACAAAATATAAAAATATACTCCTCTTCTTCTCTTCTTCTGTTTTTCTTTTCACTTTTTTTTATTTTAATTATATAACTATCACCTATATATAAAAATATACAACTATAACAATTTAACTTAAATCTATATACTAATTATATTATACTATAATAATATAATTATATATCTCTACAATATATATATATCTCTTTATACTAATACAATAAGTCTTTATATTATAATTATATAACACTATTATATAAATATAATATTCTACGTTATATATATTTTTTATGTGCACTATATATGCGCACTATATAGTCGCATTACAGTCACCTCCAAGACCCAATGGGGCGCGCTGCCAGCTGCGGTGCCCCTTCTATTTATGTTACACACATACAAATACAAGAGGCCCACACATCAAACAAACAACTTTTTTTTTTTTTTTTTTTTTTTTTCTTTTTTTTTTTTTTCTCCCTACTAATGCACTGTCCCCCGCTGTGGTACTCTTCCTTCTTCCCCTTACCTTAAATACAAATACTAATCTAGAGTGGCTGCATACACAAAAAAATTTTTTTGTTTTTTTCCCTTGCTCTTTCCTTGCTTTTTTTTTTTTCCCACAAAGACAACTTCCGGTTCCAGTCGGCTTTCGGGTGCCCATGGGAGGCTCTCTGTTGTTTCAATATTTTTTTCGGGGATTTGCTGTCGGCGGCTCGACTTGAGCTTTCATACTTGTTTTTCAATTGTATTTTTATTGTATTTAATTTTAACTTTTTATTAAAAATGCTTTTTAATATATTGTTTTTTATATTTTTATTGTATTTAATTTTAACTTTTTATTGCAAATAATATTGTTTTTATAATTTTATTTAATATTGTATTATAATTTGATCACATAAACTTTTGATTTATTGATTTAATTTCATTTTTTAATATTTTGCATTACAATTTTGCAATGTAACTTAGATTTTTTTCCTATAGGTAAAATAATCATTATTAAAATTTTTTAATATTTTTATAATATAGTTCTAATGCTATTCATATATATAAAAAAAAAATTTTATAAAAAAATAAAAAAAAAAAAAAAAAAAAAAAAAAAAAAAAAAAAAAAAAAAAAAAAAAATTAAAAGCCGATTAAAAAAAAAAAAAAAAAAAAAAAAAAAAAAAAAACAAAGTTTAAAAAATCAGGTTTCGCATTGTTTTATTTACATATAATTTTTATTTAAATTTAATAAGCTTTTTCAAATGTAATTATCTATTTATATATATATATTTATTTTAATTAATTTTGCTATAATTTTAATTTTAATTCTATTTATTTTTGTTATATTTTAAATAACGTTTTTCTACTCATTAAATTATTTATATTGTATATTTTATTTGATATATTATAACTTGATTTTCTTTTAATGTTCAGAACTGTACATTTACAGTCCAAAACATTGCATTGTCAACCCTCTGCGTAACATTTCTGAATTTAACTAAATAAATACTGTTGCTGTAGAATTCCCGTACCTATTCAAGTGACTTTACGTATGAAGCTATTGTGCTATTTAAGTAAATATATTTGTCAGAGTTTTGTGCAGCCAACTCGAATACAATGCACAAATTTGTCTGGCGTACAATTTCGATACATACTTATATACATAGATATGTACATACATATGTACATAGATATATGTATATATATATATAGAAGTGCTTGTGCGTGTGTGTGTGTGTGGCATCTACGAAGATTGATGACACTGCTTGTGTGCAACATGCAGCTACTTAAGCAGCTCGCACTCGTATGTTAGTTGCTGCAAGACCAACATTTATTTAGACTAAGATCGACCCTATTTTGTTGTAGTTGATGGTTTCTGTTTAATGAATTTTTAATATGCTTTACTTTTTGTTGTTTTTGTTGTTTTGTTGCTTTCAATTAAAAGAGCTCAAACGAATACAATGCAAACATTTGTTTACACGCACAAGTTAATTTTTTGTGTGCTGCCGGGCGTATACTTGATATGCATGATATTTCTCTCGAATTTGTTTGCATTTCTCATTCTCTTCAGTTCTCTTGAGAGCCCCAATTTTAAGGCGATTAAGTGCACACCATCTGCAGTTCTCTGTCTGCAATGGAAAGGAAACTCAAATAAATTGCTTCATATTTTATGCCTTCATTCAAATCAAATTTTGTTGTAGAATTTAGAAAGTTCTTGATATCAATTAGTTATGCTCATTTCTTATTTAACAGCCGCCACATTCATTTGAATTGCGTGCATGTGTGTGTGTGTGTGTGTTGTGCTGTGCAATTTGCATAAATTATTCATTTGCATTTTGCAATCAGCTAAGCGAAATATTAGCACAGCGTTAACTGCAATGCAAATGCATTTGTAAATGAATAATTAGTTACAAAGAAAATGAAATGCGCACAACTCACTGGCAGACAAAACTCTCACTGCATTCATTGTAATGTTCAATAATTAAATCATGGATTTGCTTCCAGGCTTCAAAGACCGAATGTAAATACAGATCACAAACTCTGTGTTGTATGTAGTTGGGCCCGAATAAATCAATTGAACATTTGGAAATGAGCAAATCGTTTGAATAACTACCAGAAATTCAGCACAGACTCGGTTATAATTAAATATTAAATATGTGCAGCAACTAGACACAAAGGAACAACAACCACATAAGCAAAACTTATTACTTTTGTGTGTGTGTATGTGGGTAAATAGGAATGTGGCCCAAAATACCTTTGCTTGCCTGTGTTACCTGTTTGGGTTGGAGTGTCTGTGCGTGCATAATTCATTGCATTCATTTAACACTCGCACATGCACTGCGCCCCATTCACTGTTTTACTTCTTCATACAGTCTCACCCAGACGTAAATGTACTTCAAAGCCTTTTCACTCATTAGCACATTGGTTTCACTCTTGGGGTTAGTTTGATTCAACAGGCAGAACAACAAGCACGTGAAAGGTAATATATATATGCATATATAAATATATATTTATATAATAATAATAATAAATGTCAATTTTATTTTCTAAAAATGTATTAATATAATGAAAAGAGTCAAAAATTAATTTTTGTATTTTTAGTATATCCTTAATCATTTTCTTTTCTAAATTAAAAATCTAGTTATATATTTGATTAAATATAAAATTCTTAGACGATTTTTATAGCTTTTGAAAATAACAAAATCTGCAGCTGTAAATATTCTCTACACTCTCTTTAGTCTTCAGTCTTCTGGCTCTCACTATGAATATGATTGGTGATGAGCAGATGGTAGGAGAAGAAGAGGAAATCTATCAAGATGCAGAGAAGAGGCAATAGATCCAGTCATTTCTTCTTTGCTATAGATCAATTTCTTGCTTAAACTCTCCTCTCTTCACACATTCATCAACTCTCCATATATATCTGTCTGTCGTAGGGTATTTTGAGAGCGGATAATTAGGCTGCATAAACTTTATCTTTGCCTCTAGCTCATTGCGGCTCAACTGCGCCCAGCTGTGGGTGTGAGCAGAGCAGAGCAGAGCAGACCCAACAGTTTTCCAACTCACAGTGTCAATTTGCAGCTGGCAAAAGAAAGCAACACACACACACACACACACACACACACACACACACACACACACGCAAGCACACACACGAACAACAAGCAGGCAAAGTAGCGACTGTTGCAATGTTTGTCTAGTTTGACAGAGCGCGTGTGTGTAGGTATGAGAGAGAGAGTGTGTGTGTGTGTGAGTCTAAGTGCGAGTGCAAGTGTGAGTGTGTGCATGTGCTTGGCATAATTAACATAATTACTATTATTGTCCCGTTGTTGATTTTATTTTACATATATTATTCTACATCGTGTGCTTTTATTTCGCTCTGTATGCAAATGGTTTTTTTTTTCCTTCTGCGCTCGCTTTTCGCACATTTTCATTACTTTTGTTGTTGCACGATGCTAATGCGCAATTAAAATGGGAACGAAGCATAATATATGATATTATGATAGCAATTTATTCAAATGAGCCGAAGTCGCGATAAACTATTGTTTTTATTTAGTTTTTATTTTTTTTTTTTTTTTAATTTTTGAAATAAAACTTTGATTTCAACAAATGTTCAAATAAATTATTAATGCATATGCATATATGCAATGCGAGCATGTGCACTAATTAAATACACAGGAATTCCAAAAGTTATTCATAATTCATATTCATAATGGTTTAAATATGCATTCATTGAGTGAATTTTATATGTTTCTAATTAAACTATTCTATTTTAAGAAATTATTATATTATAATGAATAAATAAATACTATTTTATACAAATGAATCAATAATTAAATTAATTTTATTAAAAATATTTTTTTTAATGGCTCTAATTAAGCTATTCTATTCCAAGACATTATTATATTATAATGAATAAATTAATATTATTTCATATAAATAAATCACTAATTGAGTGAGTTTAATTTACAAAAAAAAAAAATAAATAAAAATCATTAAATGGTTCTAATTAAACTGTTTTATGTATCTTTAGAAAGAATAAATAAATTTTATTTAAAATAATTTTTTAAGTTAAACTGTTCTATTTTAAGAAAATTGTATATTATAATAAATAAATGAATATAATATAATATAATATAAATTAATACAAATCAAAATACAAATCTAATTGAATGGAATATGAATTAAATAATCAACTATAAATTTCTTTCAAGCATCTTAAAAATCATTTATAATATTTCATCCGTCTAAAAATATAAATTGATTTCCCTAAGTAAATGCATAACGAATGAACTGCGTGACAAGCACCGCCCACTCTGCCTTAACAAAATACTACAAAATCAAAGTTTCGCCAAAAAAAAAAATGCAAATAAAAAGCATAATTTATGGAGCCCGTCACCTAATGGGCCGCTAAGTGGATGAGCTCCGACCCCGACCCCGACCCAAGCTCCGAGCTCGAGGTCGACCTCTGTCGCTGCTGAAGAAGCGTTCCAAAAACGTGATTAATTGAAAAGCAATTAACTACCACGCCTACTGCCCACCGCCCAACGGCAACCACAGCGCACCACTCAGCTAAACGTGGCGTTTATTAGGCGCGTGTTTCGCTTAGAATGGATACAAAGGATTACAACTAAGCTGCAGGCTTATGCCCACGCATGATTAGTTATGGTCAGCGGCAACGGTGGGTGGCGTAGTGGGCGTGGTCGTGTACGGCTCATTGAGAACGCGGCGCGACACTCTCTCGTAAATTTATCGAATCATTAAGCACAAATGAATCAAAGCCCAGGCCGACTGGCTATTGGAAGATGCCAGCGTAAATTAAATTAGGACCCAAACATCGAAACAAGATAATGGACAGCAGCAGCAAGAGCAGCAGGAGGAGTAACAGCAACAGTAAAAGGCATTAGCGCGCATTGTGGTGCGATTAAAATGGACTGGTGCACCACACTCGCACCACACTCAATAATTCAATAAATTGATTGACTCACCGACGTTGGCGCAGGCAATCGAGCAGAGCATCGTCGTCCTCGTGGCCAGACAGCGGACAGTCGAGGGACTGGGCTATTTGCATGGTCAATTGCAGGGACTGATTGCTGGCGGCCCAGTCGGACATGGCCGAGCCGGACATGAGAATGGCGCGATGGAATAGACCTACATTTAAATGCCATTATAATCAATGGGCAGCTGCTGGTTGGCATGATTTGTGGGCGTGGCACTTACCTGATGCCACCGGCGAGACCATTAGGTAATTGACGCAAGCGGCGCCGGTGCTGTGGCCCATGAGAGTGACGCGCGTGTTATCCCCACCGAAGGACACAATGTTCTCCTTGATCCAGTGCAGCGCCGCTATCTGATCGAGCAGCGCATAGTTGGCTATATTATGAGCATCGATGCCGGGACGCAGAAACCCTGAAGCATACCGTGACAGGCAATTAGCACACTGTCCATTAGGGGCGACGCCCGGTACTACCTACCTAGAACGCCCAGCCGATAGTTGACAGTGACCACAATGACCTCCCCATAACTGGCCAGAACGGAGCCATCGTAGGCATTGCCGCTGTTCCACTCAAAGGACTCGCCATGCAAATAAACAAGCACGGCGTGCTGCTTGGGTCCTGCCACGGGCTCTGAAATGGAAAGAGAGAGAGAGAGAGGGAGAGAGAGTGAGTGAGAGGGGGCATACATTTAGTTTCTGGATTTGCTATGTGCATCATTAGGTTACCTGTGTGCGGCACGTACACGTTCAGATACAAGCAGTCCTCGCTCTCCGTTTTCAGATAGGGCATCAGTCGCATCAAGTGCCTGTAACGGCCCTGTGACATGTTTACACTGCTCGGCCCGGACACATCCGGTAGTTTTTGTGGACAAACCGGCGGCAAATGACGCGCGATTTTCAGGCCCTGCCATGGCAAGGGTGCGCCTGCAAGGGGAGAGGCAAGCGGAGAGAAGCAACACCATTAGATAAGCTAAAACAAACTTTCATAAAGCACTTTTTCGCCAGCACTCGAGCTAAACTAGCAACAGTCAACAGCACAGTGTGTCGATAGCTAACGATAACTGAGTGAAATTATAAATATACTAAAAATTTTAAATTTAAAAAGTAAATAAAAATAATTATGTTAATAATAATAATAAGTGATCAATCTCATATTACTTTTCTAATATATATCTATATTTATGTATCTCTTATATTATTTTATTATATATTAAATTATATTAATAATAATAATAAGTGATAAATCTAATATTACTTTTCTAATATATATCTATATATATATATATCTTATATTTTTTTATTATATATTAAATAACAATATGTTTATAACATCAGCTAGAAATATTTGGTGCCAGTATTCGTTACTTAATATTAATGCTTATTATAGCCTTTTAACGAAGTTAAATTTTATTGTTGATGTCAGCAATATACGGGATGGCAAGCCTAGATCAGGGAGATCTCGCAGAAATACCTACAAGAGGCGTACCAAAAAAGCAAGAGTTTTTATCTTTTAGCGCTTACTTTAAAAATGGGATATTTAGGTTACCAATGATCTTTTCCTATCGATAACACAAGCAAAATTTGTAAGCCTAATTATTGAAGATATGGAAATCTGCAATTTTAAAGCTCAAGAATCAAAATACGTTTACCTCTCTGTCTGTCTTCTCGAAAAGGTTTATTTTCTACAGCTTCTACTCTGCACAATATTATAAACAAATTTATCAAAACTATCAAATTTTGTAGTTAATAAGTTACCTCTGCACAATATTATACATTGTATAGGAAATATGACAGATGAGTGCCTAGTTTCCCAGATGACAGATTAGTTTCTATCCCTTTTTAACCACTCTAAAAATAGAATAATTAAATGGGCTGGCAATCGACTGCAACTATTTACTAATATAAATCATTTAAAGTATTACTCAATTGCAGTTCTTAAAACTGATTAAAATGGAACAAATTCAAATCATAACATCGCACACAACTGTTAATGGCCCACTGTGCCAGTTATAACCAACGATTCCACGCTTGGTTATTTTCTCTCTTCCCTCTCACTCTGTCGCGCTCTCAATCTGTCCCGCTCTTTGTCTCTATTCCGGTTGCCGCGGACAAAAACAAGAATTCGATTGGTTTGCGTGGCATTTGGGGAGCACAAAGTCAATTTCGTATTTATGTAGCACGGTCGACGGGCACTTGGAAGTGCCGTAAACAAGTAGACAGCCGCATTTGAGCTCACAGCCAGCGCCACGCCGGCATTCACACTCGTGCACACATTGAGAGGCAACATGAACAGGACACTTCCTGCAGTGGACACTCGGGACACTGTGGCCAAGTTGACTGGGGTTGGGTTTTTGGCATTTCAGTTAACGTCGCCTCGAATCGCGTCGCATTGCATTGCTTTGCATTGCATGTGAGTGGAACTTATGTGGGGCAATTGTGACCACGATTTGGTCAACTTAGTTTCGATTCCGTTGCATTGTTGCTGCAGCAGCCAGCTGAAACACACCCATAGACACTCAGCATGCCCCATGGACACACTTCGTGCCACATCAGCGGACAGCCAATCGCAGCTTGGCTTGGTTTGGCTTGGTTTGTGCAGTGGTTAGTCGCTGACAATATTTGGCCAAGGATTCAAATGCGTCCAGTTCGCACAGCTATGCAAATTTCAATCGGGTTATCAAGCGCAAAATGGAATTTTAATGCAGTTTTGCCAACGAATTAATATGCAAATTTACCAACTGCAGCTAGATATTGAGTTGGACAATATTTGAGATAATATTTTCATTAACGAGACGACGCACAGTGGGGCCTTTGCTCATTTTGCGTTGCAAAAATCATAACTTTTGAACCAAGCAAGATATTTCAAAAATTTAAAAAGCATTCGACAGAGAATTCTTCAAGCTATAAATAAGCCAAAATTCAGGGTGATGCGTTAACAGGGTGCTTCACAGTTTAACCTCAAACCTGAAAAATGTGATTTTTGTCCTAAAATGCATGTTTTTGTGTGAAAAACTACAAATTTTTTTGTTGAAATTGATTTAGTTTTAATTATTTGCAATATTTAAACAAACAAAAAACAAAAATTTGTAAAAAAAAAAAAAAAAAAAAAATTACCAAAAAACCAAAATTTTCGATTTGCATGCAAATTTGACCTTTTTTAGTACATTTTGTGCGTTTTTATGCCGACTTTGGGTTAGTTTTTTGCTATAGAAATCCGGGGTGGCGCCTGGTGGCACCCAAAGTTTTATTTATATTAAAGAGGACATCTTTCTTAACACGTGTATATATACCCGTGCTCGGAACTCGGCGGAACTCACAAAGATATAGACTACTTTAGGTAAAAAAAATGGTCAAATTTAGAGGTTTAGTAAATTTAAACCAGCTCTGCAATGAAAAGTCGTATTAACATAATTTTTTTTTTATTCTATTAGTAATAATTCATTCTTTAAATCGCAACCAACACTGCAAAAATTGGTGCAAGATTTTTCCTACAATTCAATTGACAAGTGGGATATTTTTCACAAAAACACGCTGCTCTTCACAACTTTGCCACTTTCCCAAACTTTGAAAGGCTATAACTACCCTTAAAATTGACCGATTTTCAAAAATCTTTCGGCTACAAACTAGTAGATCGATTTATTATCATATGACATCAACTTTTTTAAAATCGCTTAAGGTTACTTTTTTGATTTTTGCCACGCTCTGCCGGCAGAGGCCCCACTGTGCGACGTAGCATTGGCATTGGATATGTGGATTAAAGTTGTATAAAATAGATTTTAGCTGTTCTAATGTTCAATTCTTATCGAGCTAATAAGCTATCTAAATTTTTTATATAATTATATTAAATAAAGTATGAAGTGATATTGTAAGGGGCTAATAATATAATTGCGGAGCAGCTTTCATACTGAATAAAGCAGTTAAATTTGTTTCTCAAAAATAATATGATTAAAGGGCAAAATATCTGCTGATGCGTGATATATGTAAATATTATATAGGCAAAAACATTTCTACATATAATTCCCTTAAACAAGTCTCATTACATTAAACATAACCTTAAAGAAAACTAATATAGCGTGCACTATTTTCTCTCCCTCTCTCTCTCTCTCTCTCTCCTTCTCTCTGTTTCGCTTTCATTGTCTTGCTTTGCCTATTACATGCCTAGGCAATTTCAGGCATCTCAAAATATTCCAGATATGCAGCATTTACACTTTGACATATACGAGTCGAACAAATTTCATTTCGCCTGTCGAACGCGCCGCGTTATGTTATGACACCCATAAAACAAAGAGCGAGCGAAATCTTGGTGCACATGGTCACACAGCTATGTCTATATGTGTGTGTGTGTGTGCTGGTGTGTGTGTGTTTGTGTGGGCCGCAACAATAAACAGCAAACGAGGCATGGCAAGAGGCCGCTGCGCGTCAGTCGGTGGCGTTATTTGCATTTTGTTATTAATAATTTTCGCAACAGGCAATAGGACGCGCTGTTAGTACATAAACAAAGCTCCGCGCGATTCCCTAGAGCAGCGAAAAGAGAGAAAAGACAAATGCTGGCGAACCAATTTGCGACGTGTTTTCGACAACTTTTTCTATTTGCTTCAAAGTGTGCGTGTGCATGTCTGTGGGTGTGTGTGTGTGTGGGTGTTTCTGTTTGTGTTTGTGTTTGTGTTTGGGTGTGTCTTTCAACTCTACACACAACACATGTACGCAAAGGAATCTCGTATTTGCATTGGCTTTGAATTTGCCTGGCAAAACTCTGCGTCCTATTGTTGCAACAGCGCGTCGACATGTTTGCAACAACAACAGCAAAAGCAACAACAAGAAGAGTAACGGTTTCCGCTGACAAATATGGCGTCAGTGTTGAGCTCAACAGCAGCCATGGCCTGTCCGCCGTCTTCCGTTATTGTTGCACTTGCTGGCTGCGTGGATTGAGTGTGCGCCACTCAAGTGCTCAATAAACGCAACGCGGTGGCAGGCACTTTGCGCCACACACACACACACACACACAGACAAATAGAATTGGTGACAGGCACTTTTGTTATGGCCTGTGGCTTTGGGTAGTGCAACATTTTGTTGCCACATAATTTATTGTGGCCCCCGGCCGAGCCCGAGCCGTGTCCTTGTGAATGCAGTTGGTAGATTGTGGTTTTTGCATTGCAATGTCCTAGCTGTCCGACTGTCCGATTGTCTTGGCCAGCCACTCAATAGCCGGAAATAACTTGGCCCAGTCAGTCTCTCGGTATTTACTACAATTCTCATTTGGCATTCGACATTCAACAAGCGCATAATTGGCAAATATTTGCAATTTGTATGTGCGTAATTAGCATACATATTTGCCACTCGCCAGCACTGAGAAACCCAATTATAAAACAAACAAAAATATGATACGCCGAGCTGCACAAATATTCCATAAACACATTTGGGCTGTGCGTACACACATTCGACAAATACTCGAGTCGACAAACATTTTCATTGCAACAATAACTTCCAATTGGATCCAATTTAGCTGCAAAAATGTCTGGCAGGCTGGCTCGCAGTACGTGTCAAGTCATGCCAGCAACCTCAGTCAGCCAGGTGTCTCCGCACCCGCACCCGCCCCCACACCCGCATCCTCATCTGGCAAGATAATTGCTTAAATTGCAGCCAGAATTCTGAATTGGCCTGCAGCATGTTTTTGAGACATGGTCAGAATGTTTTCCCGGCATGCGGTTCGCAATTTGGGTTTTGATTTTCGTTACGTTGCGGCTGTTGCTATTAAGTATCCATAAGTCCTGTGCTTATGCGCCAATCGCCACAGTGATTACAGGCGTAAGTTTTGGCTAATGCGAATATAATTCAAAAAGCTATTGCAAAAATTGGGGAAAAAGTTATATCTATGTATGTTTAAAATTGGGAGCTATAGCTAAAATCTGAGATTGTTTTCAGTCTATAAGTGTATGATTTTTTTTTTTTTTTTTTTTCCTTCCTCTTTAAATTATTATTTTTTTTAATAATTATTATTTATAATTAAATAGGAGAAGCATTTAAGCATGAATTTAAGCATATCCAGAAAGGTTTTTTTTCCTTATAAATAAAAATATAAAAAATACTTTAAGACATTATTGGACGATTACTTCAAATAAATCTAATTTAAAATGAAAAAATAAAATATATATAATATAAATAAAAATCTATTTTAAATTATATTTTAGTATGCAAAAGCAACTTGAAGTAAGTCATTATATATTTTTATAATATTATCATTTTTTATATTTTTTTTATAATTATTATTTACAAATAAGAGAATATTTATAAATCCAGATCAACCTGAATTTAAGCATATGCTGAAAGGTTTTATTTTTCCTCATAAATAAAAATATAAAAATTATTTTAAAACATAAATGAATAATTACTGCAATTAAATCTAATTTTTGAATGGAAACATTAAAAAAAAAAAAAAATAAATAAATAAATAAAATATATATACTTTACAAATATAAAAAAAAAAAATCAAAAAATCTATTTTAAATTAAATTATATTATATAAAATAAACTGAGACATTGTAAAAATATTCTAAAAATGTAAATAGTTTTTTAACAAATTTATGATTAATTGCTTCTTCGGCTTATTATTTAATTTATTTAATGAAAATAAAAAACAAAATCAAATAATCTGTTTATAACAAAAGTTATCTAGGTTCATATATATGTTCTATTGATGAGTAACAAAAATAATTAAAATTATATTATACAAAAAAGTATATTTTTTTAAAATAATAGTTGACTTTGTTGCAAATAAATGAATTAACTCGTCAATTAAATCAAATTATTAAATAGAATTAACTATGTATATATTAATATATATATTTTTTTGTTTATATATTATATTTATATATTATTTTTTATATGTATTAAGATAGCAACAAAATTTTAGTGATTCCAAAAAAATATAAAATGAATGTAAAAGCTGTAAAAAAAACACCACAAAGCTACGACAAAATCGTATGATATGAAATAAATTTAAGATAAATTTTTAAATACAATTTAATACAAAATACAAATCTGGCATCACTGTAGCTATAGGAGTCATGTTACTCACCTGGCGGCATGAAGCGCCTGCTGCCCGTGGGCGCCTCCGCATAGGGCAGCCCCAAATATTGATCCACCTCGCGCAGTCCGCTTGTTACCTGGAAGCGACGTGTGATGCCCATGAGGCGACCCTGTTTGATTTGTAGCTCCGGTGTGTAGAGCAGCTTGTCGGGCACCACGTGCCGCCTTTCCGGATGGTGAGTGCTGCTATCGCTGTCGGGCGTGGTAGCTGTTGTTGTTGTCGTTAGAGTGGACTCTGGCTGCTCCTCGCTGGCAAAGAGCTGAGCCATGCGCTGCTTAAAGCTCAGCTCTAAAGTGTTCGCCTTGGCCGACTTAAATGCCAGCTGAGCGATTGTTTTGGCCGTCAGCGTTGTGGCATCCGTTAGAGCTGAAGGCCATGTTGTTGTTGTTGATTTTGTTGTTGTTGTTGTGATGTCCCCAATAACCGGCGGAGGCTCGACTGGCGCTCGAATTGCGGCCACACGAAATTTTGTTGCGTTCTGCGACTCATTTCCGATGCGGCCATCGATTGAATTTAGCTTTGGTGCAACTGCTGCTGCGGCAGCTGCAGCTGCAGTTGGCATGCCCCAAGTGGCTGCCCCGTGGCAACAATCAGCGCTTAATTGCTGCTGCCGCTTGCCGCCAACTGTCAACAAAAATAACCAAAAAGCGGCCAAATGAAACTTCATGGCGCCCTCTCTCACTCTCACTCGCTCGCTTTCTCTTTCCGTCTTCCGCTTTGTGCTGCTGCTGTTGCTGTTTTCTTTTATTTTCAATTTTCTATTTTCAATTTTAATTTCAATTTTAGTCAAGCTCAAGTTTTCACATTACGTTTGTCTTTTGTATTTGTCTCTTTCTTTGTTGCGTTAATTGCGTTTTATGCTCTGCCCAAATCGCCACATTTTTCTCTATTTTCGCAATTTTCTTATATTTTCTGCTCGTTTTTTTTTTTTTTTATTTACATGGATTTGCCAGATGCCTCGAATAGTTCTCTCACTTTATTTACTTGTACATTTTTAACATGTTTCCTGTCGAGTGTTTACTGTACTTGGGCTCTTGCATTGCTGCTGCATGAAAAACTTTCATTCAGTTTTCTTTTGTGCAAAAGAAAAGCACGACAAAAAAAGAGATGGAAAAAAATGTTAGAAAATACGAATTGGGCAAAACTCAAAGCAATGAACAATTTAAATGTTGTTTTCATGTTTTTTCATTTTTTTTCTTTAGTTTTTTCACTTTTTTTTCTTGGCAGCTGCTGCTCTTTTCTTTTGTGATTCTTTCGTAGCAAATATTTACGTTCTGTCGCTTTTGTTTGTCAAAGGCATTAGAGATTAAACACAGCTCAGATCTGCTCTGAGAATTGCACTCAAATATTTGTGTTGCGGCTGTGGCTTATTCAAATGTCCAGCAGCATCCGGCTTAATATGCTGCTAAGCATGCGTTCAAGTCTTTTATTTGAGCAAAATAACTAAACAAGAAAAACTAGTCAGCCGAGGCATACGGAAAATTCATTTTATTAAATTAAATATACGAAATACCAAGAATTATTTTGTATCAAAGAATGTTTTATACTCAAAATTAAATTACAGCTAACCATATGAGACTTAATATGCATTTGAACAGCTTTTTGTGCGGATCAACCCATTTCAGAGAATATTTAAATGATTTTTCTTCTCATTGGACGTGAAGCAAATTAAATGAAACTATTTCGAATTTATTAAATATTTGTTAAATATATTTTCTTTTTCGCTTAGCTATGCTTAAGCTTTTTCTACAATACTTTTTTGATGATTTAATATTTTCAAACAAATAGAATTAAAATTCCTCAACATTCCTTTCACCCATCACTCAATTCATTTTTGTTTTGGTTTTTTTCCTTTTTTTTTCACTTCACATTGACGAGGTTTTCCATCAAAGTGCTGTTCATTTTTCCAATTTGAGCATTTATTTTTGGTTCTCGACAACAGCCAATTATGTTGCAATTCGGTTCTGTTTTGTGGCAGCTCTCAAAAAATCAATTACTTGGAAGCACACACTTGAAGGATTATCAAATCAATTGAACTTTAATGATACGCTCTGTAGACTTTGAAGCTCACAGCAGTTCCACTGAATGATATAAGAACTGGCATTAAAACGATTTGCTATACAAATTGAAAGCAACGAATATATGGAACGTACATACTATATACACACATAGAGATCAGAACAAACGTCCGTCATTCAAATGCCGACACATAGCAAATGAAATCTGAATGCCATTTGAAACTTTGGTCTCGAATTCACAATTTTGTTGCTCTGTTGCATAAACAAATGATAAAAATAACAACATTTCCCATGACGATTAATCATAAAACTGCTAATAAAAATTCAATTAGCTTCTTAGGACTCTTTTGTATTCGCTCGTATGTGTTGACACTAATGCTATTTATACAAATACAAACACATAAATATACGAGAGGCAAAATCAATGCGAATACCTAAATGAAAACGAAACGCAAAAAATTACTTTTAAATGATTTTTTTGTTTTTTTGTGATTTGTTTTTTAACTAGCAAACAAACTCAGCAAATAGAAACATACGCGTAACATGTGCCGCATAGCTAGATATAGATAGATATATATATCTATATATATGTATTTATATGTATGCATATGTGTGTCTGCATAAGTGTATTTGACTATATATCAAAATAAACAGAACGCTTTGACGCTCTAAAAGCATTTTTTATTTCAGCAACGAACCTAACTGAAACAACAACAAAATGTGGAGCATTGGGAAAAAGCTAAAAACTCATTTTATAGCTAAATTTGTAAAACAAAACTAATTTCAATTGCTGCTAAAGCAAATATATGTATGTGTATGTATATGTGGAAATAAAATCTATTTATATTATATTTATCAACAACATTTCCGGCTGCACTTAAAATTTTTTTGTACTCTGTTGGCGTTTAAAAATAAAAAATAAAAAAATTGTCCCCAAAAACCAATAAATAAAATGAATATTGATCTAAAAAATACCCTTGAAAATAATTTTGCACTTCAGACGATATTTTTTTATATTTTAATTGGATTAGTTATAATTTGTATAATAATGAAACAGCGAAATAAAGTCGGAGATATCTTCAATGATTTATAATTCAAAATATAATAAATTAAAGATTATTGCAAAAATAATTTTAAAGAAATTAAACTTTTAATATAAAAAAAAAAATTTTAATAAAAAAAATTTTCTTAAAAAAAAATGTAGATAACAAATTTTTAATAATAAAAAAAATTTAAATAAAAAAAAAAAAACAAAAAATTAATACAAAAATAAAACACTGCACGTGCCCTGCACGTACTACTGACCCCACCGGGTCTGAACGACTGAATAAATGCCGCAAGTGCTGCCCTTTATATAGAGCGACTTCTCCTCAAAGCCTGAGTGTCAGTCAAACTTTGAGCAGGGCGCCAGGTAGAGATCAATGGGAAGATTCTCTGCTGCTGCAGGCATTTTCCAAATGATCTCCTGGAGATCTTCTGCATGCCTTTCTCTTCTTAGGCAGACGGACAGAGAGACAGACTATGAGATAGACAGGCAGGTAGGCTTGTATATACATACATATGTATATGTATGTCAAAGCACAAAACAAACACAGTATCCCTTAGCGCAGCGAGTGTCGGTGGCCGTCCACTTCTCAAACGATTCTGAATTCCTTGTCTCACTCATTTCTTGTGCCTACCACCGAACCACACTCAACGACAGCTACATACGCTGTCCTCCCGCTACAACGGGACTTTTCCAGCCTACAAAGCATAATCGGCTATTACAACAGTCGCGAAACACACAAAATAGCAAAACCATACGCATTCACATGCTGCACTCTTAATACTCTTAACAACTTCTCCATGCATGCTGCGCTCGTGTGTGACCAGAACAATCACCATACCCTGTCATAGAACTCGCATTCTTTGTTCAAGGGAATCGAGCACACACACGCACAAGTACGAAGGCATGCAAAAAGGGAAATAGGCAAGTAGGTAGAAAGCACAATTACAGTGCGCGCCAATATATTAATACTACTTACGCTTCGACATATATATATACATATATATATATATTTATTTATTTTATATTTTAAATTATAAATCATTGAAGATAGCTCCAACTTTATTTCGCTGTTGCATTGTCGGTATGTTACATGTTTTATGACTGGGCCAGTATGCCCTCTTTATTTTAAAAAATAACAATGGGAAAACATTTACAAAAAAATGCTCAAAAATGTCTTTTATTTATCTTACGACATTGTTTATTATTTTTAGCGTCAATGCGCACAAATGTCAAGGTACATTAGCTGCAAACATTAACATTAACTTTTAGGTCAATTTTCAATTTGCTGCGGAAGTTTTTCCAGCACTTGGGCCGCTGAAAAAGTAGTTTTCCCTTCCAGAAAGAGAGCCATAAATCTATTATATTTATGTGTGTAGGGGCTAATTGAGTCGGCGTTGATGTTGGTGTTTGTTCGGGCTGTATTTATAGAGTGCTTTATTGAATGGAAAATCATCGCTATTTCGGACATCGTGATATCAGCTGTTGAGCGTCGACTATATACGGATTTGAGCACTCAATTCAGTTTCACTAAGTGAAAATGAAAATGCGCTTCGCTAAAAATAACCCGTAAGTAAACAATAAATAGACGACAGCTCGACACCGCATTTAAATTAAATGCGCAACATTAAAAATAAACTGCAAGTGCGTAAAATAAGAACTCGAAATCGAAACACAACAGAAATGTCCTCGGAATTTCGTTGGTGCTAACAAAAAGGAAATGACAAAATGAAAAGAACGAAAATCGAAAAGAAAAGAAGCAGAACTGAAAATGCAGTCACGAGCTAAACTGGCAGCGACTGTCAAGAGCTGGCAGCTGGCAAAAGGCGAAGACAAATGGAATGCGAGTTAAGTAAACTGATTTGATTTGGATTACTTTGTCGCCGTTGCACCGCTGCACCGCTGCTCCTCTTCGCTGTCCGCGGGCCACTTCACACGGTCCGAGCAGACCCCAAAAACAATTTGGAAAATGCTTTGTACTTGCTGCAGCCTGCTGATAGATGACTTTATGTGAATTGGACATAGTTTATAGTGAGAGTTTTTGAATACTCTGAATTGATTTTAGAGGAGATAAAGTTTTTTATTTGAATATAATTGAAGGAGAAGTATTGGAAGAAGTTGTAGAGCTGAAGCTTTAAAATTATTTATTGTTATAGAAATATAATCATTAAATCAAAATAAATGTTTCTTTATTTTTTCGTAGTACAAAATATGATTTTATTTTATTATTACTATTATTATTATTATTTATTTATTCAGTTATTTATTTTTTTTATTTTTTTAATTTATTTATTTCTATATTTAGAGTTGAATAGATTTTTATTAGAAGAAATAGAGGTATTTACATATTTCAGATAATTGCAAAAAAACTTTAAGTCAGTTATATTTTTTTTTATATTTCAATAAATCTTTAAAAATATATTTTTATACCCTGAACCCATTGAAAATGGGAAATCAGGGTATAATTGTTTTGTTGAAATGTCTGTAACAGGCAAAAGAGGCGTAGCAGACCCCACAAAGTATATACATATATTCTTGATGATTTAGCACTATTTGTCTGTCCATTTCTTCTAAATATTCCCTCTACGTATGTGTTTCCTCTTTCTTTTAAGTATTTCCTCGACTTATTTCCTCTACGTAATTCATTCACGTATTCGTCTACGTAGTTCCTCTACGTCTTTAATGCTAAGCAGACCGATCACACGCTCTACTCCACTTCGTTGCGCTGACCCCAACCAGGCCTGGAAGACTGAAGAAATGCTGCAGCTGCAGCCTTTTATATACGTAAAGCCACTTTTACTCAAGCTCTGTCTCTCTCTCTCTCTCAAATGTGAAGCCCGACGGCAGGTAGCGCTCGTTGCAGTTGACCTTCCAGTGAGCTATGGGAACGCTCTCTGCTGCTGTGAGCATTCTAGCTTCGTAGCTTCTCTCTTAAATGTTGAACCAGACGCTAGGTAGAGCTCGTTACAGTCTCTGCTGCTTCAAGCATTCGCTCAGGGTATTTCGTCGAGCGGACTCGACTTGTTAAAGCATTTCGAGCTACGGCCTTATAATATACTACAACTATAAGTCTTACTACTATAACTTTAAGTCTTACTACTATAACAATAAGTCCTACAACTATAACTTTAAGTCCTACTACTATAACTATAAGTCCTACTACTATTACTATAAGTCCTACTACTATAACCATTACTTCTACTACTACAACTATAAGTCTGCTGCGCTTTATATATGCCCACTATTACTCAAGCAGTGTCTCTCTGAAATTTTGAGACCGACAGCAGGTAGCGCTTATTGCAGTCAAGTTTCAAGTGACCAATGGGAACGCTCTCTGCTGCTGTGAGCATTCTAGCTTCGTTTTACACATACACATACCAAAAGAGAGCAGCTGCCTACACATAGACAACTCTAATGATCTTTTGCTCTTTTTCTCTCCTTGCTTTTACTTTTACTCCAGCACTGCAGTGCATAGTCTCTCCCAAATGTTGAGCCCGACGGCAGGTGGCGCTCGTTGCAGTTGACATTCAGGTGAGCAATGGGAACGCTCTCTGCTGCTGTGAGCATTCTAGCTAAATACAAATACCAAATGAATACTGCTACATATACATAGACAACTTTTATGATCTTCTGCACTGCTTCTCTCCTTGCTTTTACTTTTACTCAAGTACTGTCTCTCTCGTTACAGTCGAGCTTCAGGTGACCAATGGGAACGCTCTCTGCTGTTTCAATAATTTGTTCAGGGGATTTGCTAGTCGAGCGGACTCGACTTGAGCTTTCATACTTGTTAAAGTTGCATTTCTATAAAGTGCAAATAAATATTTCTTTATTTATTTAGATTAAGAATATTATGTAGAAGAGATAAAGTTATTTATCTGGAGATAAAGGAGCAGAAGTTCTTGTATTAAATTCAGAAATTTGTTTGTATGGTGCTTAGCTAAGCTCCTTGGGTACAAATATTTCTCTGTATATCTATATATTTATAGCATAAATACAAATACATAAATACAATACTGTTCCACATTTAATTTAAATATATAAATTCGCATTTGAATATATATTTATATAATTTAACCCTATATTAAATTTATATATTTATGTAAATATTTCTATTTCTATTTATATGCAAACCTAACTGTCCATCAACCTTTTATACTATTTATCTATGCATATATCTAACCACTAGTGTAATATTCATTTATTTAAACATTTATTTAACTTTAAAGAAATTTAATTATTTTATTTTTTTAATATACACTGCAATAAAATGTCAACTAGCTTCATGAATAAACATGTGGTCAAAGTGTCATCAGAAATAAAAAGCGAAGCAAATATATTTCTGATTGCCACAATATGTTGCACACATACACACATACACAAGCGATATACAGTTGCAGTTGTAAACAAATACAAATAAGAAGAAACGAAAAAAAAATTAGAATTTATTTATATATACGAGCAACGAGCGCCGAAATCAAAGTTTGACACACTCAGCACTCATTATTCCTCAAAATGAAAAATAAATATTTTTCTTCAAAATATTGAATATGTACTACGTATAGGAAAAAAAGGAAAGAAAAACAGAGATTCTCTGGCTGCATGCAAATGTGCATTACGTCGGAATGTCATAAATCATATGCTGCTCATAAAAGCAGCGACGGGCGGAGAAATCGCGCTCGCATTTGTAATGCAAATGATGTCAAAGGGGCGCCTAGACCCTAGTTGGGGCCAACATAATTTGCATAATTAGCATCGGGAGCTGACAACGCATTGAAAGCTGTCACATTTGACACGTGGTAACCGGGCGTGGCAGAGAGTTGAAAATGTGAAACCTAAAAACAGAACAAGAAGCCCAACCAAAGCAAATTATTTGCAACTAATTTTAGCTGCCCCGCTCGAAAATTGGTTGGCTTCGCGGCGGCTACGGTGGGTGGTGGCGGTGGTGGTGGGGCGTCATATTTTAGAAATTAGAAATTTAAAATAAAAGCGCAACGAAACGAAACAAAATCCACGCGAAATAAGTTCAACAAACCCCAAAAAAAAAGGCGAGTGAAAAATGAAAAAATAAATAAATACAAACTATGCGCCACAAAAATTATTTCGAATTATGCGATTTATTTTGGGGCCAGAAAGCTGCATGCCAACGCCAACGCCAACGCCTCCCATATCCCATGCGAATATGTATAAAAGTGGGCGTAACAAATGCATAAATCTGGCCCATTATCATGCAAATTAAGTGAAGCAAATATAGTATATACAGATACATTTACGAGTCTATGTAGAACATTTTTAAATGCCCCGGCTCGACTCGGACAACTATTTTAATGCCAAATTGTTTACACCATGGCAAATACATATGCATGTGTGTGTCAGAGTATATTGTCAGAGACTTAAGAGGGATTTGCCAGCACAATTGATTGCAGTGTAATATTGGCTGAGCATTTAATGCATTTGCTGCAAATTAAATAGAGAACTAGACAAATATTTGTTGAAAAGTTGAAAAGCTGACAGCTTCCAAAAGAAATGATAAACAAACATATACAGAGAGACATATTTATATATAGAGACATGTATATCTGTTTATATAAATTCATATTAAAGCAGATTGAATTGCACTTCAGTAAAATATTTATTCTAACAAATTTGACACTTGACTTATTCGACGCGAACTTTCAAGTTAACTGACAGCTTCCAAAGAATTTTCTATATAAACAAATATTGTTTATATATTTAATTTTGTATAGACATCTTTTAAATATTGAATTGCACTTCAAAAAGTTTTTTGCTTTAGCAACTTTGACATTCGTCATAAGCTGACTTTTGATTAATTCGTTAAGAACTTTTCCACTTACTGCCAGATAGTTGCCAAGCATTTGACACATTGAACTTTAATTTGATTTGTTTTACTTGACAGCCGGGTAATTATATATTTCCAAATGAAATTTATAAAGGAACAATAAGACATGAGCTGATTTTTTATGTATTGAAAGGCAAAGAACACTTCAGATCTATTAAAAGTCAGAAAATAAATTTCCTTATTAAGGTAATATTTTTGCCTCTTCTTTTTATACACATCTGCAAGAAAATTTTCCTGAATTTAAGCTGCATCAAATTACTATGAAATTGATTTGATGTATTAATAAAGACTAAATACAAAAGAGTCAGTAGCCTCAGTTGTGGGCAGGAATTTTATAGAAACTTCTAGCAAAATATGAGAAATTCTAAGGAAAACTGATTCAGTTCATTTCAAAACTCTCCTGCATGAATTTTCCCACCGTCATATGTTGTAGAATTTTATATTGTTTATTCCTTCTGTTTCTTTTTTTTTTTCATTGTGTTTTGAGAACACATTATATTCACGCTTCGGCTTGTCCGAGCGCTTGACGTCAGTTTATCGCTGCAATATTCACTGCTTTTGTTTATTTATTTGCTCTCTGTATAAGTATCTGAACGTATGAAATATTTATCTGCAACACAATATCATAAAAATTAAGTGAAAACATTCCGTTGATGTGCGTCAACGTGGGAAAAGGCGAGAAGCACATTTAAACGAAAAATATACGCTTTTAACAAATTTGCATTTGCAAAATGATTTTTTATTCTCTTTTTTTCCAAGGGTTTTTTTTTTTAAATTTTAATTTCGCATTAATTAATGTAAATTGCAATAAAAGTCCTGCAGGTTGCGGTTCGAACTGTAAATATTTGCAATGCTCAGAGATTTCTCACATTATTTTTGTTTGTTTTTCAATTTTTCATTTTTCATTTTTTCACTTTTTCATTTTTTTTTTTTTTTTTTACTGATTTAATTTTCGCAAAATATTATACGCATTATCAATTTCTGGCAATTTGCATTTACCAATTTGCGGAATGGGCTTTCCGCATGATTTGCTTATTATGTTTGCGGGCCACTTTGATCTGAATCGCGGATACTTTTGATCAACCGAATATATACCATATGCACACTATATCTTTATTTCACTGTCGCACCGATAAATAAATACAATATTTTTGGATACACAAATCGATTGCATAAATAAGTTTCCACTTTTGCATTTTCACATAGGCATTTTCCCATTTATATTCACATTTTCAACTTGATATTTATAAAATTTTGTACTCTTTGGTTTTTTAGGGGTCCGACCCTATGTTTTGCAATTGGCGCGCGCGTTTGTTTTTGTCCCCCTTTTTCCGTTTCGCCGTTTATTTTTAGACCGTGCAAAAGATGTATCTCTCAGATGAAACAGACGAACAGCATTTCCCACAAACGTTCAGCTGCTGCAACACAAGCGGCACGATCGACGTTCAAGCGACAACTGTTCTGAATATTTTTCAGCTAGTCTCGCATTTGCCGTAAAATTCAGATCATTCTCTTTGGTTGGTTCTCTTAGCAGCTCTCTGCCATAGATGGATGTACTTAAAGATAGATTTATGCATGCAGTTCCTTTAGCCTGAATCAAGCAAAGAGCAAGTTCTAGAAATCATTTAACGAGATATATATAAAGATAGCTCATAAATTGCCATTGCTTGCTTTTCTTTCTATATATATAGAGATATATACATACATATGTGTTACTTTTATGTTTCTCTTCAATTTAAGATTTTTTATAAATATTTTGTTATCAGAATGTATACATATTTTATGATTGATTAATTATTTAAATCCAAACTAAATATATTTATGTTTTCACTTATTTTTAGCTTATGTATATTGGCAATTCTTTTATTTAATTATAATAATAATCTGTTTAGCATGTATATTTTATGCAAACTAAATATTAAATGCCTTAAATACAAGTATTTAAATTTACATATATTTTCTCTTAAAGACTACAGACACAGTGCCTGCTTGACAGTTTGCATACAACTTAAACTGAATATATAAAATATATATGTACATATATCCATTCCCATAGACATTATTTCAACTCACTTATCTTCATCTATTTCGTGTCCATCTACCGACCGCCCACCACAGAATCAGTTAGAGCTCCTGCTTTCAAGTCGAGTGAGTGAGTTCCGTTTCCTTGTGTTTATTAATTACCTATGCAGTTTGATCAGTCGCACGAGTCCCTCGGCTATTTATCCGTGAAATCCCTATGGGGCAGAATCAGCTTGATGCTGCTTATCGGACACTTCCTGCCACAAATCTCTTTCTCTCTCACTTAGTCTAAGTGCACCTCTGCAATATCTGTGCACAATCTGACTTAAAGTCTTAAATCAGTTTGGCTTCTGGCCAACCCAAAAAGTTTTCCGCTTCTCCTTTTCACTTCTATTTTTTTTTTTCGGGGCAGTCAATTTTGCATCTCTGTTGGCAGAAGCAGCTAAGTGACTTGTTTGACTTCTTCATCGTGTGGGGCAAAAACGTTTAAAGGTGATGGCCAGTTTTCAAACAAACCGTGTAACCTTTTTCTGTTTCACACTCTTTTCACAAGTCTCTTGTTCGCTACCCTTCGCTCTGTGTGGGTCACACGTCAGTCACACTGTGGTGGGTTGCTCATACGCCCCATAAAACGATTCGCAGCAGCACACAGAACAAAAAAATCTCGCCTCACTTGGCCTGGGACCTTTTGAAGCTGACTTGCTACAAGCTCTCAATTTTTCGTGTGTTTGTTTTTTTTTTTTTTGGTTTCACTTTTGCCTGCATGGGCTTTTATAAATTGATTTGCTCACGCTCTGACATTTTGGAAAGTCGTTCGAGTAGCTAATTTACGACCATCAAAGTGCGCCAATAAATTACGCTTTAATTGCAAGTTAATTAAAATTGAAGACCCCAACCAGCAGAGTCTGTGCTAAAAATAATCAATGGCCCAAGTCAAACCAGCCGAATCGAATTTTTATTTATTTTATTTTTTTCTGAAATACCAGAAAAATCACATATACATATATGCTATCTATACCTTCGAGCCATGTGAATACAAATGCGCAATTAAACTTGTAAATTTGGCAAATGCAGGCGCTTAATTAAATGCATTTAACCAATGCATTGGCAAATATTATAATTATATGCCCATAATTGCATTTGTTTGCTCACATATTAAGCTAAATGTAAAAATACGAAATTCGCAATGCAAATGCATAAACAAAATATTTATTACAATGGAAAATCTCTTGAAATAACACATTTTGCATTCCGCTCGCCAGAAATTATCAGTTAAGGGAATTGAGAATTAAAGGCATCGAAAAATATGCAAATCCCTTCTATATATGCACTATATGTTTGCAAACTGCGTGCATATTTTATTCCATATATATTTAATTTATTTGCCCAATGACAAGCGCACATACATATATTTATGAATATACATATTACTTTTTTTTTAACGAAATACCCTGTTTACCAATTGGTTGATAGAGTGGAATCTGATAATATCTTGTTTATATTTAAAGCAGTTGTGTGGTCGAAAACAACATACAAGATACATAACCCTTACACAAAAATAGAAAATGATAATTTATCTACCATTTATAATTTATAATTATATAATTTTGACTTAGATAACCCAAATTCAAAAAGAAAATTATGCTTTATTTACTATTTAAAATTAATATTTATATTATTTAGACTTAATAACCATTACTCAGAAAAAAAGATGACTTATCTATTATTCATAATTTAAATTTAGATTTCCTTTTCTGTTTTTTATAGAGTAACATCTAGTCTGGCAATGCTGAATAAAACACTTTTGCTTGTTTTGCAAAGGACATGTTTGCAATTATTAAAAATATTTGTACATATGTAAATCAGTTGGCTATGGTTCTAAATCAGAGCTCAATTCATTTATGAGCATGTCATACATATATGTTTTTATTGCCCTCACTTTACCCCACGTTCACTCTCTCTCTCTCTCTCTCTCTCTCTCTCTCTCTCTCTCTCACTCTGTCTCTATTTCTATATGTGCTTTGTGATTTATGACGCACTAGGTGCCAAATGTTATTTACACAATTTAAAACAAATCGTAAACATATTTAATACAATTTCATTGACATTTCACATGCAAATGGCAATTGAGAAAATTCGTTATTATTTATTATCAAAAACATATCCATGAGCCGAAAATTGCATTTCTTGTGAACTGTTTTGTAGCCAAAACTGAATTTATTTTGGAATTTGATAGTGCTTTAAATTGGCAATCGTTTGAGATGCCTAGCCAAGCACACAGAACCGAAAGTCACATCAATAAATCCACTTAAGTATATTATAAACCTTTTTGGCCGCAGGCCGCTTGGCATTTTTCATGTTCAACATTTCATGCTCGCATTTAATGCCGAGCAGGAAAGCTGACATTTTTATGACCCTTTCAATTTTGTGCTTCACTAATTCCTATCCGAGCAATTTACCCCGTGCCCGTCGAGCGGTTCGTGCCGCCGGGGGAGTTACAATTTGCACCACAGTTACGACCTAATTAACTTCGATTTCTGCGCTGCAGGCATTTACATAATTGCATTTTGCAGAGCATTACTTTTAAATGCCACGCCTACCAGGAAGATAAGCTCGAAAAGCACGTTGCATTCGGGCATCAACAACTGCGCGATGCTCGCGTCGTGCTGGAAGAAAAAATATTAAATAAAAAAAAATAGAGGTTTTTCTTATAGTTTACAAATTTCTCATTAGTAAATCCTTTAGTTTGACCAGCTAAAAAATACTTCTCTGGCCTGTTTGCCATTTGGCACCCCATATGCTCCATTCGCTTGAAGAGCGAGCAAAGCAGATAGCCGGCGCCCTGCTGAAAAGTGAAAGTTGCAAAGAATAGAGCAAAATTACATAGCAAAGCAAAATGAATAAGAGAGAAGAGCAGCAAAAGGGAATGTGTAATTGTGTTTAACTCAGCTCAACTGCCAACTGGACATATGGCATTACAAGATATAGAAAAGGCGTAGCCCCAGCGACTGTCCCAGCTTCCAGCTCCCAGGCGGACTCTCACAGCGAACTCTAATTAAGCCAGCCAGCTGACCAACTTTATATACAGAAGCACACCAAAAAAAAAAAGATGCAACCGGAAAAAACTGAATGAGCAAATTTAAATCAAAAAGCCAACCTCCTACTCCTGCTGCTACGCAGACAATTCGCCAAGAAAATGCATGCGAATTATTTCGCTCAAGTGCAGCACGCAAAAGCAAACTAATTTGCTGGCAATTATGCCAGAACTTGGGCTTGTTTTTATGAATGCGCTTTAGTCGCTCTTAAGCTGTCTAATAAAATGTGGATTACAATTTTTTCTTTTCCCCCAAAATCCATCCTCAAGTGTTTGCGAGGAGCCGCAAAGTGAAGTGCAAATAAATTAGACGCAGTAATTTCGAAGAAAAAGTACTTCCAGCTCCAAGTGAAGTCGTTTTTATGCGGTCAAGCTTGGCCAACAATTTGTAGATGAATCAGCTTTGTTAACTAAATAAATTCAATTGTATTTTTTACTTGAATTAGATTCTTTAAAGAAGATTTAAAGAGATGCAATTGCCGGTCTCAACTTAAATCTTAAACAATTTTTATATATTTTAACTCACTTAAGACATTTAATTTTGACTTAAATCAAGCCAGAGCGAATAGAATATTTCACGAATAATAATTAAATATTTAAATAAAAATAACTTGTCCAAAGGTTAACTTAAATTTGCATTTTCATTAAAGTCTCACGGTGGCTGACCGCTGCTGCCACGCCTTTAATGTGTCTGCATTTAAATGCGTTGCCTGGGGACTTAAAGACAGCAATATCCAGGATTTTCACACCTGACTCGTGTCTCACAGCTGAAAGCGAATGCAAAGCGCTAAATAAATTACGTCCATTTACATTTGGCGCTTTATAAAAAAAAAAAAAAAGATATATATTTACACATATATATTTAACAATGTATTCAGTTGTTAAATAAACTAAACTCACAGTGAAAGGCAACTAAACGACGACTAAATCAAAATGAGTTTAGAGTGCGAAGCGAAAACCCTTGACAAAGTTTTTGGCACAGAGCCGCTTCAAGTGTGCTCTACAAAAAAGTTGCCTTGGCTGTGGTGAATGAGAGAGAAAAAAAAAAGAAAATTTAATACAAATACAAAAAGAACAACACGAGCAAAGGAGCAAAAACACAGAGGACTGTCCACTTGTATTAAAGGAAAACGCTGCAGGCATTTTAAGTGTTGTTAATGCCGCTGCGGTTTAGTTTGAAAGTTCGTTTTTTTTTCTCTGCCACGCAGCCCAAATGAAACAACTTTTCAGAATTTCGCAGTGCACGTGGCTAGCCACTGGTCCCACGGTGGCACAATCCGCCCACTGAACCACCAGCCACCAGCCATCGCCCAGCAGCACCACTCGAGTTTCGCTTGCTTTCATTTTTATGCATTTACGCCCAGTCATAAAAAATAAAACTCAAAATAAAGCAAGGCATAGACACAAAAAAAGAAACTTGCCTACGCCTCGCTGAGCTGCGCCTGTGTTATCCTTCACGCCAGGAACCCAGCCTTACAGCTAGATAGTAGAGCAGAGAACAAAAAGAAAAGCACAAAACAAAAATAACGTTGGTCAGCCATTAGGTCAGCTGCCATTAAAGCCACCTAGAGAGAGAGACAGAGCTTGAAAAAAGTTTCACATATCCAGATGCTGGATAATAATATACTCTGATTTATGGCTTACATATTTATATATCAGATAGCTCAAAGACAAATAACGAGTTGCTCTACTGCCTCTGTAGCATATAGAATTTAGAAGTATATTTTAAATTATCCCAACTCAAGCAAGTAAAAATAAACTATAATCGTGCAAGTCATTTCTTTATTCTACTTCTCTGTATTATTAATATTTTATGCAAATTGTTATTCGTTTACATACATGAAGACATTATTCCTAATACATATGCAGATACACTCTTTAGCTCTCCTGCTATAGTCTAGTATATACAAATATTCAACAGTTAATTAATTAATAATGTATGCGCGTGTATGTATATTTGTATAAAAAAGTAAGCTTAGGTTAAATAAAAGCTACTCAGAAGAGCTAAATGCATCTCCAACTCATAATATTATTATTTACAATAACAATTCACATTTAATTTAAGTTTTATTTATTATTCACTTCATATTTATCTACTTAAATGTAGATGACATGTGCTTATATCTCACATACTTTTTAAAATTATTTACAGATGAACGGAGCCACAAATATTTCTTCCTTTCGGCTTGTTTTTTCTTTGTTCACTCATTATTCATTGCATTGCAATAATATTCTCAGAGGATTGCAGCTGTAATAAATATTCCATCTGCTCTGCATTGATGAATAATCTTTTCGGTCTCATGGCGAAAAATCTTTTTGCTCATTTCGTTCGCTTTCCCTCAAGCCAAAAATCTGCATTGATGAATAATCTTTTATGGCTTGGCACTTTGCATCTGCATATAATTAACCATTTTGTTATTCGTACCCTTCAATCAATTTCCACTTCTTTTTGCTTTTTGCTTTTTGCTAAAATGTTAATTTTTTGCGTTATCAGCTCCATGAAATTCATAATTATGCACTCTGCAGCTGAGCCAGACAGTTGTCGAGCTGAAATAAAATGGAAAAGTCGAGATACACGCATCTGTTCCACATTAAATATGTCATATCCTGTTTCCTGCGCACACAGACTCAGGCACACACTCAAACAGAGAGAGAGAGAGAAAGAGAGACTTGGAGCTTATCAGCGACAGGCTTCACTGCCTCACTGAGGAAACGACTGCAGCTTCCCCGGGCCCCTTTATTTATGCCCCTGTTCATTTCAGTGCTGCTGCAGCTTGGGATTTCGAATTGCAGTAAGACAGCAGCAATGCAGCAAAGGGTGTTTCCTCCTCCGCCTTGCCACGGCACAGACTACACGACTGCACGACTTGGCACTTTAATGAAGCGACAATGTGAGCACGCGTAATGCCCTAATCCCCAAATTGGGCACTTCACATTACGCAAAATTACAAAGTTGCTGCGAATTTGCTAGGAAATTGTATACTAAATGAAAGTTAATATATTTAAACGAAGAACTTCAAGGACTTGCATATGCAATGATGATTCTAGAAGTGAACAGCTTAGCAGGAATTGTTATTAAATTTGTGGATGTGATCTAATATATTTTATTTTACTGTAGCTTAAGGGTAAAGAAAATAAATTTGAAATGTAATAAAACAGTTTCATTTTAATAAATTATTTTGTATATATTACATAAAATTTAGCAAAGTTTTATGAATCATATTATATCTATATAATATCATATCATATCATGTTTTTTTAAGGAGTTTAAGAGTAAATTGTTAATTTGTTTTATTTTTATTTTATTCATTTATATGGGACGCTTTATTTTTAATAAATTATATAGTAAAAATACATAATTTAAATTATAAAAATAAAATAAAAATTCTAATTGAATAGATATTTATAAAAAAAAAAAAAATTGTTTATACTTAATTACATCAAAATTCGCAAAGCTCTATAATTTTGCCAAATAAATATTATTTTCAAAATCATGTATAAATATATATACAAATAGTTTAGATTTATTTTTATATTTTGGATATATTTCATTATTTACTTCTCAAAAAGATTAAATTAAATTACATTACAATTAAGAATCTTTTTATTAAATAATTAATTTAATTAATAATTTTATATTATTTATTCACTTATTAATCTCTAATATTTTTTAATAATTTGGCAAGGTATTTGCAATTCAATTTGAATGCAGCGTATACTGCGGCCGACTTTTGGAATTTCAATTATTTATTTTGCAGTCCATTGCTCATGTTGCTGTTGCTGCTGCCTCTTGTACCTCTTTTTGTACATCAGAGCATTGTTGTCTTAATTGTTGTTGCTGTTCCTCCTATGCTTGTTGTTGCTGTGGCTGTTAAGGTCTTTTGTTTGTGTATGTGTGTGTGTGTGTGTGTTGTTTGCTTGTGCTTGTTGTAGGTGTGCACTTGCTGCCTCTGATTGTTGACGTGGCTGGCAAACGCACACTTAAGTGCACTTGAGCGTTTTTAATTAAAACGCAATTTTTCAACAGGCGTCAGCAGCAGGCTTCGCAGGCGTAAGACAGAGACTCTGCCTTCTTCTCTGTCTTTCTCTTTCAGTTCCTTTGCTGGCACTAAAATATATTGAGCTGTTGAATAAAATATGAACCGTCGACCCAGTGCTTTGGCATTAATAAATTGCCAAAACAGTTTGCATAAACAGGCAACATTTGACAGCTATTGACTGTGCTATCAATGCAGGAAATGCAGCCACAGGAGCACATCAATCATGTTGGATTGGGTTGCAGCACTCAGTCAATCAGGGCTTCCAACTTCGACAAACTTCAAGCAGTTGCTGTGTGTCGTTTAGGGAGAATTTGTTGTTTCACTGGAACCTAATCAACGTCATCATCGTCATCGTCATCGTCATCGTCAAGCCCCAAGCAACAAAGTTGTAGCTGTTGCTGCATGCGCGACAGCCCCTATGAAGATGCCTCGAAACAGAGGTTATTTATACTCACAAGATGATGATGATGATGATGCTGACGATGCTGATCGAGTTGACGATGATGATGATGATGATGACAACAAGTGCACAACCCTTTGGCCTCGTCGCTGACTTTGCCACACGAAGCACTCGCATCTTGTATCTGCCGCCCTCGGCCCGCAGGCGGCTACGTGCCTGACTAAGCGGCATGCCACATTTGCGCGCTGTAGCTGCACTTGCCACGCGTGCCACCAAAATATAAACAATATACTCAAACATACGCGCAGATGAGCCACGACTGCCAAGCCGAACCAAGATTGGGGGAGCAGCCGCAGCAGCAAAACCCAACCGCAAGTGAAACAGTTTTGCCAGAAGGGGAACTTGCGTAATGATGATGATAAATATTTTGTTAGGTGAGTCTGTGGCCATAACGCAACGAAAATACAAACTAAATGCCAGCCCTGAGCTCCCTCTTCCATCTAAATTTCAAGTATTCACAGAGACTGAATGACTTAACCAGCACTGTATCGAGCTAATGGCCATAAGGGGCGAGCATAGATTGCAAAGCCATTTTAGCCAACACTGAATTGAATATATTATAACAGGTAACTGGGTGCGTATGTGCTACCTTAATGGCCTCCATAAATACTATTTCTATTCGACTGCTCTCACATCATGATGTGAGCTCACTCACTTGGCCATGTTTGTATTTATTCAATATATTCATTGCTTGTAGTAGGAAACCGCGCTAGCCAACACTACATGGAAATCAATTAATTCAGCAGTCGAAACGATTTCGCATGAAATGTGATATTAATTGCATTTCCTCTTGGTTTATGGCGCGTCCAGGATACTCAGCACCACAATACCAAACAGATGCATTCCGTTACGTATCGCAAACGACAAATTAACAATAACTAATTGGAGGCTAATGACCAATAGAAGCTGTCGCCAACAGCTACCCGAAATATGTACATATATGACTGAAGCATATCTACATACACACACACACACTTGCATGCATACAGCAGCATACATTATATGTGTGGCAGAGGCAGCAGCAACAGCAAGTGCAAAGAAACTGTTGGCAGGGCGCCCAAGAGGCGGTCATTTGCCTTGCCAAATTTTGGCCAAATATGGATTTAACACACACACACACACATACATATTTCGGCGTAATTAGCAGCCGAGCTGTAGGCGCCTAAGTGCAAACAAGTCAAAGCTTAAACCGAAAAGAAAACAAACTTGAATTAAATGACTATCGAATACCCTGTGTTGGAAAGCTCATATACAATTTCTAAGGCTCCATAATGAGCAGATTATATATATTTAAATTTTGTATTTAGTTACTAATAATTACAGTTTATATCAAATTAAAGCTAGCTTAGGGAATCTTAAAATATATAAATTAAAATTAAGCTAAAGTCAAGTGTACTTAGTTTCTTTACGTATTTCCTTTATGTAGTTTCTCCACGTAGTTCCTCTTCGTCTTTAATGCTCAGCTAATAGATCACACACTCTACTTCACTTTCTTGCGCTGACCCCCAGCAGGCCTGGACGACTGAAGACTGACTGAAGAAATGCTGCAGCTGCTGCCCTTTATATACGGCCACTTTTACTCAAGCACTGTCTCTCTCAAATGTTGAGCCCGACGGCAGGTAGAGCTCTCTGCAATCGAGCTTTAAGTGAGCAATGGGAACGCTCTCTGCTGCTGTGAGCATTCTAGCTTCGTTTTACCTAAATACAAATACCAAATGAGAACTGCTGCATACATATAGACAACTTTAATGATCTTCTGCAATTCTCTCCTTGCTTTTACTTTTACTTTTACAAATTTCACATAATTCTTATTTGCTACAATAAGGAATACCCCTGATTTCATAGCCGTACGACAAATCGTATTTTAGAACAACGATGCCCTCTCTCTCACTCCCTCACTCTCTCTCTCTCTCTCTCTGCGTCTCTGATAGGTCATGAAATGTACTCCGCATCTGTCTTGGCATATTGATGTGCACACTGTGCGGATGTGTCTGCTGTGCAGACGAGTTCCGGCCGGCATAGAGATTCGGCGACACGTCCTCAGGCGGCCGTAAACATGTACGGCGCAAATGTGCGAACTCATTTAAGAGCAAAGGATGTCTCGCAGCGCGTGCTGAGGTGGCAATTAGAAAATGATTTAGCGCAATTTGCGTGTGATTAAAAATGTTATTTAGTTGACAGCCGAGGCGGCGCACTGAGCACAGCCCCGCCCAGCGCCACTGTCAAGCGGCTGGCAAATTAATATGCATATGTAAATAATGAGTGAGTGCCAGGCAGACAAATCTATTGCCTACTTTGTGGCACCGACTTCACGCCGCACCACTTAAGACTTCTCGCACAACTCAAGAGGCGACGGCAGTCACTGATGCAGAGCGCAGTTTGCATACAGTTAGTTACACAAGGCGCTCAGCCTTTTTACTGTTATGCTGACATGCACATAGATATGTCTCTCTCTGTGTGTGTGTGTGTCGTCTGTGTCTGTGTGTCTCAGTGTGCGCGCCATTTTGTCGAGTGACAGCCATTGGCATTGCCGTCGCATCAGTCGTCGTTGCCTAATGGCTGCTTTGCGGCTGCAGAGGGGGGCGCCCCAGCCAGACAGCCCTGAGGTATTTAGGGAGCTGCTGCAAATTGTGCTTGCAAATATTTTATGCAGTCTCGACAGTAAATGCTGGTCAATATTTAAAGATGCCACTGCGGCTGGCCTGCCGTAAGCTTCAAATACTCTTAACTTCCATTTCAATTTAAGTTTTTTTCTGCCGATAGTTGGCTTTAAATAGCGCAAATATGTTTCTAACAACTGTAACATCGATGCAACTACGTTTTCCTTATCAATAATTCACGCCGCTTGACATGTTTTGATTTGCAACAGCAATCAGCATAAATATAGCAAGCCATTTGTGTATACCCTCGAAACATAAAGCTAATGGGGTATTTTAGCAAGGGTCTATTCTATGGTACAGGTAAATGAGCCGACTTGAATTATTAAAATTGAATATTTCTCTTACGATATTCATATAGAAATATACAAAATTTAATATTTATAAGTTTAAATTAAAATAATATAATAGAATAATTTAAAAAAAATAAAAAAACACACATAGGCACGCACGCATACAGTACTTGAGTAAAAATAAAAGCAAGGAGAGAAGAAGTGTAGATTATCATTAAAGTTGTCTGTGTGTATGCAGCAGTTCTCATTTGGTATTTTTATTTAGGTAAAGCGAAGGTAGAATGCTCACAGCAGCAGAGAGCGTTCCCACTGCCTACTTAAAGCTCGATTACAGCGAGCTTACCTGCCGTCGAGCTCAGCATTTGAGAGAGACAGTGCTTGAGTAAAAGTGACCCTATATAAAGGGCAGCAGCTGCAGCATTTCTTCAGTCAGTCTTCAGTCGTCCAGGCCTGCTGGGGGTCAGCGCAATAAAGTGAATATATGTATATAAGCATTAAAGGCGTAGAGCAGTTACGTGTAGGGAATACTTAGAAGAAATAGACAGAGGAATAGAGTACTAAATCGACTGAAGTCGTCACCCAGATCAAGAATATATATATTTTGTGGGGTCTGCCACGTTTCCTTTTCAACAAAACCATTATTTCCCATTTTCAATGGGTTCAGGGTATAATTAGACTAATAATTATGTTATTTCATTTCAATATTCCAAGCTTAATTTCTTTGGTATAAAATACGTAATTTCTTTTGCATAAAATCAATTTATTAATTATTAATCTACTTCCTTTTACATTATTTTAGTTTCTGGTATATAAAATAAACATATTAATATACATATATCATTTTATATAACTTAATTTTTTTTATAAAATAATTATATTAAGAATTATGTTAACTCATTTCCTTTTACAAACTTTATTTTCTTTTGTATAAATCAATGTATTTATTATTAATACATTTCCTTTTCCATAATTTAATTTCTTGTATATAAAATAAGCATATTAATATATATAATTTTATATAATTTTTTTATAAAGTAATTGTATTAATTAATTTTTTTTTTTTTTTTTTATAAAGTAATTATATTAATTAATTTACTTTCACAAACTTTATTTTCTTTTTGTAAAATAAATTTATTTATTATTAATTCCTCTTAAATAATTTAATTTCTTTTACATTTTCATTTACCAAAAACTCGCAACTCAAATTTTAAATATCATCTAACGCATAATTTCGCTTTCTAAACCCTTTCATATAATTCTAACAATCCTGAATTACTTCATAATCTAGCTGCACAATTTCATGTTGGATCGCTTCATATCAAATACAAACACAAATTATGAGTAACAGATGGATAACGCTCAAATAGAGACATCAAATATGAGATATCGACTCGTCAGCCACTCCCTGTTGCTATGCGTGACTCCTATTTGGTTGCTTTATATGTTGATTGCTCAAACAGGGCAAACGCAGCGCATCCTGTGTGGCATTTACTCCGACAACGGCACCGCGAACCCCGTTCCCCGTGCTCCGTGCCCCAGGAACGTTTACATATGCATTTGACATGAATGCTCTGGCAGAACAATAAACAGAAATCAAATTGAATCGCTCGCGGCATTGCGGAGGCAACGCTCGACTCTGAATTTATGGCCATTGTTGCATTTTGGGCAACAAATTGAGTTGTTAATAAATTTTCGCACCGCATTCGTGGCTGCTTTTTGGGGGGAGGAACGGGGGCAGAAGCGCTTCGATTGTTGGCTCAGCTCTTGTAGCTTTTGCCGAAATCAATTTAAGTTGCCCGCCCGCCCATATGGCGGGGGCGTGGCCTTGATGCAGTTCTAAATCAATCACTTAACTTTTTTCGACTGCAACTCAAGCATAAAACTCACCAAAAAATTGAAAAAAACATCGAATTGGATTAAAACAAAACATTCGGAAATAAATGCAACAACTAAAAGGCGAAATGGAAACTCACATAAAGTTTTCATACAGAGATTCAGCACGTTTCACGCCCCCACCACCACCCCCACTCAAGGCCCGCCCAGCCACGCCTCCAGCTACTGTTTTGACTGGTTTCAGCTCCCATTGCCAGCAATTTATTCTTTATTCCGCACGTTTTGTTATTGTTGCCAAATATATTTTTTATGCAATTTTTCCAGTTTGTTTCGGCTACCGTTTTCCTTATATTTGCTTTCATTTTGCAGCTAGATTTTGCTAAGCTTTAAAATGAACAGCAAACATTTTGTTAACAATAACGACGACGGGTCAGCCAAAACTGTGTGCCCAGCGGCTTAGTCTGGCTGACAGATGCTCTTTGTCCAAGGTCTTTGAATATCAAGCATATTGTATACATCTGAATATGTGTTTTTAAAATTGTTTTACATATTACATTGTTGTGCTATGCATTTGGAATTATGTTGAAACTTGCGCACAAATATCTATTAAAAATTTATGTTGAATATTGCATCGATTATAATCTATATATAAATGTCAATAAAAACAAAAACGATTTACGTGGAAGTATTTCTATTGAATAATCAAACGTATATACATATGTATGTACATATTTAGTTTTCACTCTGAGTAATTGCTTCAGGCATACATTTTTGAATAATTTTTTTTTTATTATTTATTTATTTATTTTTATTTATTTTCTTTTATTTATTTTTTTTATTTATTTATTTATTTTTTTTTTTTATTTTATTTTATTAATAATTATTAATTATAATAATTTAATTATTTCATTCATCAATCAATAATAAAACACGTTTAGTCTGGCAGTTAATCAGTTCGCTTGACTTTCATCTATAATTTCATATAATGACTGTTCGGCATCATGACTAAGAATAAGTTCTTAGTTACATTTAATCAATATGTCGTTTAGTTCACTCAGTCTAACTGCCAAATTCTCTTATCAATCATAAATATTAGATCTTTATACTGACTAAATATTCATTGGTTAATTCGATCTCTCACCATCCCAATCAGGCATTCGAATATTCTACATGTTTGTCAATTTTAATTATAACAATACATATAATATATTATAGATATTATAACAAAAACTACTCTGCAAACTGTTTTCCCTAAACTAATAGTCAAGTAAATATTTTTCCCAATTTTCTACAATTCCATTTGCTTCTGGCTTTTACCATAAAATTGCGCCGTAAAATTGCACACATTTCAAATGTTCGACTTTATGCGCGGAAATAATGCTAATTTCTATCGTTCGATTCGTTATGGCAGCTAAAAATTTGTATTCGACGCGCAATTTTCGCGAATTTCGCAATTATTAAAAATCATTGGGAATTCATTAAGAATAAATGGCAAGCTAAAAATAACAAAGCAAAAGCCAAAAGGGGTGAAAATCCACAAATTAAAATGTATGCGAATTAGCTACACCCTAAAATGTTAATAAACTATGAGCAGAGTAAAGACTCTGCTCTGTGCATGAGATTATGTTAATAGAAAGGTAGACATAAGAGACAGGGAGAGTGTTGAGAGGGAGATAGAGTGAGTGTATGTAGGCAAGCTGCATGCCTAAGTGCTGATGCCACAGGCAAGAAAAATGAGAAAAAGGGAACAGAAATTGTGAGGAAAAATATATGAAATGAAGGGAGGAGATAAAAAAAAAAAAAATGTTGTTTACCTTTTAGCGGCATTCGCGGCGACAAAATGAAATCAAAACACGAGCTGTTCGCCTAGTTCAAACACCTCGGGCCTGAGCAGCAGCACCCCAAGTTCTTGTTATGACCTTATAGCATAGACTGCCAGCCTGCCACGCCCCCGAGGCTGGCTCATTGCCTGGTGTTATGCTAAATTTAAAGCATGTTGCGGCTGAGATTAGAATAAAGATGCGGCGCGTGTTGCGACTGGCAGTGCGACATGTTCGCAGTTGCGACCGAGCAGTGGGCCCCTTGCTACACACAGCACACACAGTGGCATACATATATATATATATATATATATATATGTATATATGTATATCTATATGTAGAGCCAACATCTGGCGTGGCACATCACACGCGTGCGCGCTTTAATTAGCTGCTAGGAGCAGGCCGTGCGAGAGAGGGAGGGGATTTGGCCTGGACGCTGTTGCATGCTGATGTCAAATGCATTTCGTGGACAAGTAATGTGCCAACCACACACACACACAGACACAGTGAGAGAGAGAGAGAGAGATAGCGACTGTGTTTACTTAAGTTGTCCGCCTAGAAAATCTGTTGTTGTTGCTGTTGTTGTTGTGGCACTGTTTAGATTGCGCCATTTGAAATTGTCGAGATGCTAAACCAAATGTTGATAATCCCAAATTGCAGATACGCATGCAAATCGAATGACCGCACGAGCCACACGAACCGCACGAACCACACCACAAATCAAACACAATTGCCCCAAAATGACAAGTTCAAAATTAAGCAAACACTCGCCTCGATTTAAGCAACTGCCGAGCTTGAATAACTAACTGCAGCTGTTTACCCAATAAATCTTCGAGTAATATTTCTCTAATCATTGCATTCTCTGCATATTTTTGAGTGGACGGTAATATTAGGCCAAACAACAAAGTCACCAATAATTATGTATAAGTTTACTTAATAATGAGTTTTTAGCAAAAATCAATAAGCTAAAAATTTAAAATTGTAGCACAATGTAACTAACCTACATGAGCAGTAGAATTTGTTCTAATTTAAGTTATTGTATTGTATATTATTGTTATAGGTAAACAGCCTAATCATCGTAATGTCACAAAATTGACTATTATTATTTATTATTTATCTATCGTATAAAATTAAGTAATTATAATAAAATTAGGCTGGTCTAGAATTGTATTTATATTTTCTTTTATTTTTTATTTTTTTAATAAATTTATATTTATTTCTTTTTGTGTTTTCATATCAACAAAAGATATTCTTTAAAATATAATAATTAATAATTGATGAATTGTTACAGATCTTTAATTAATGTGAAATGTAACTTATTAATGGCAAACAAAAAATATATAAAAAAAATAAATAAAATTTAAAAAAAGTAAATAAATAAAGTCTATACATAATTTATAAAACTTACCTAAATTAAGGCTTTATTATATTCGCGCTAACTTTGTAAAGAAAATATATGTATGTATAGTAAACATTTATTTATTAATCAACATAAGAAATTATAATAAAACTAAGCTGAGCTAGAAGCAGAGTTTATATAAGATTCAATTATAGTTTAGCCCGTATCATTTCTATTCTATATTTGCACTTATTGCGTTTACACTCAACTAATCAAATGATGTGAAGCCAATTCTGTTTTTAGATATATTTCTTACAGCACTCATAGCTAAGCCAAATAACGAAACTAAAGATTACATTTGATGTTTTCTTTAAAAGCGAAACTACCCATCAGAATAGTTTCGCACACAGAATTTTCCAATTCACACCCAATTCAGCTTTATATGATGTCCCAATAAATCACTCGCACTTTCAACCCGAACTATCGATTACTACCAGGCTGCCAGCTCTGCTCTGGATGGCATCGATATCTGCTCTCCAGACTGTCACAATGATGGAAGATTCAGCCGCAAATGAAATTTTTGTTGAGCTAAGCAGCTGCTGCACTGAATGCTTCGACTACACACTCAACCTCAACCTCAACCTCAACTCAACTCAGTTTAACCAAATAGAAGCGAGTCTTAGCCTGGCCATTTCTCTACTTTTTGGGCAGAGGGAAATTGCAATGAGCTGCCCCCAAAAAGCGAATGCATTAATCAAACTCACAAGAGGTGTGGCATGTGCATATTTGCTCAAGCATTGATTGGGATCAAATTAATATCCATTTCATCATCATCCAAACTTGCCGTTGAGTGGCCAGCACTTTATCTATAGCAGACAAATGGAAACCAGGCTCACTTGCAGCTCTGCTAATGCATTTCAATCAGCTTTGCAGTCCCTCAATGCCAGTGCATTAATCAAAATATCCTTTGAATGCAGCCGAAAAGGTGTGGAATATGCATATCTCAAGCATTGATTGGCATAAAATTAATATAATTTCAAATGCTTGGCCAATACAGACAATCGGCTGGCTCACACACACAATCATAAACTCACACAGTGCCAAGTACCACTCCATTATCCTTTTTTTTATGGCACTGCGTCCTTGGCAGACAGCGAACAATAAAAATGGAGGCCAGGCTTATTGTAAAGCAGCCAAAATCAGAAACAGAATCGAAATCAGAAACAGAATTAGGATTGCAGCCGGATTCGAGTTGCGACTGTTGCAGTTTGGACTTCGCCACAGCCTAGGTTTAATTGTCCGTGAAGGATTTATTTGCTGGAAATTATGATTTATAAGTTCAGCAGCCAGTTGCACTTACAGCTAACACACACACACACGCACATCGTATCAGTCGGTTCTCAGTTTGTCTATTCCCATCTCTCTCTCTCTCTCTGTCTCTTTTGCCTGCGGACCAATTCCTTTTATTGTTTCTGGCCATTGACCTCGTTTCTGCAGTGGGTCATAGGTTAGTGCTGCAGCTCTTCCTGTTCGCCTGAATGGCTCAAGAAAAATGACTGGCATAAAACTAAAATTGAATTGAATTACGTTATGCTTTTAGCCACAGGTGAGAATAGTTCCATTGCAGATTCGAATAGTGAAAACTAAGCAAAAACTAACTAGTTACCCATTTGCAGCTGCCACCGTCATAAATACCAAACACAAATAACTTTGCGGCAGAGGAAAAGTGCTGCTAACGAGTATTTTTAAATTATGTTGTGGATAAATGGAGAAAACTAAGGTAGTAAACTTTTTTAGGTGATATATTTTGACAATTCTTTAAGGGTATGTCTTAAAATCGAATTAAGAAAAATAAAAAGCTGCAGTGCATAGAATATTAACAGTAATTAAATTTATATTCATTATTGCCACCTGTTGTTAAAAATAGGAACTACTGACACTTTAAAGCTTTTTCCTTAATTCAAAACCAAAGGGATTTTTTTTTAAAGCTTTTGTGCATTCATTACAATATTGCTCTAATCAGCTTTCAATTATAGTCAGTTCCCAAAAGTCTGTTCATGAACCTGGGATAGCTTTAAGAGGACTTTTATCCCAACTTTTGTACGCAACTTTATCCGCAACTTTTACTTTTATCCAACTTTAGTCTCTATTAAGCTTAAGAGATATAAAACTTTTCAAGGTTTGTGTCACGGATGCTGCAAAGCTGTCCTTAATTTATTGCTTGTAAGCTTTTGATATTAGCAGAAAAGCAGGAAGTGAAGAGAATTAGTCATGTAAGTTAACAACTTAGCATATACTCCAACCATTTTTGTACTGGTTCACAAAGTGAAAGAGAACATTTGAGGATTTTTTATATTTAATGTCCCTCGGTATGTACTTACTTCTCTTCCCATGAAAGCAAGGCACTGTGTGATACGCGTTGTGGATACGCTAGTCTGATCAAATAATATTACTAAACTATGAATGTGCAAGGTCGGATACAACATTATATTCTGCAGGAAACCTATGCGAAAAATTAAATTTTCGCAGAATTTCCCTTTAGATTTGGCAAAATAGACTCTACAGAGCACAATTATAATGATGTCTTACATTAACATTAACTTTTTTAAATATATATATATATATATATATATATATATATATATATATATATATATAACTATCTGTATTATCAATTGATTCAAAACAAATAAATAACGGAAAATATGTATAATTAATTTTCATGACCATGACAATTCATTTTAATATTTAATTCTTTACTAAATAAATATTTTTCATAATTTATTTATTTATTTTATTTATTTTTTTTAGTTACATTTAAATTTGTTTTATTATTATAATTTTTATTTTTACAATATATTTAAATTATTATTTATATTTTTTTATATTATTTCACAATTTTCCCATCGTCACAAAAGAATTTCGAAAATTTGTTAGCTGGGGAAATCAGAGCCACAAATATCACAGTTTTTAAGCATACAAAAGTACCTTTCCCCTGCAACAACGACTGGCAGGGAATTTCTCTCTCTCTCTCGCTCTCTCAACAGCTGCTCTTCACAGTAGACAGTGCGCTCTCGGGCAACGCAATGCTGTAGTTCACGAAACGGCCGCTTGGCGCTGCTGTATTCCTCTTTCGAAGTTGACAACTTCGTGTGCATTTCGTAGCTAACGGTATATGCATGAAACGGGCCGCAACGAAGCGCTCAATTGTGGCAGCGCCCGTTTTAGGCGAATTTTCGTGTCAGTTCACGTTCGATATTTGTGTTGTTTGGTCGCGGCTACCGGGGCGCACGAAAACAAAACCGAATCGAAGCAGCGCAACGGAACGGAACGAGCGACCCGTCGCGCTTTCTCCATTAATGAAACATCCGCAACAATGGCTACGCGCGTGTGTGAGTGTGCCAGTGTGTGAGTGTGCACATGTAGATGAGGCGTAGGCACTTCCAGTTGTTGCACTAAACATAAACAGCAGCAACAATTCAAATTTGACCACAGCAAAAGCAACAATAACAACAACAGCAACAGCCAACGGAAGTCAACGGCAGCCGCAGCCAAGTTTAAGTGTTTGCCAAGATTGCGATTTGTGTGTGAGTGTGTGTTAGTGTGAGTGTGTGTGCGTGTGTGTTCGCGTGTGTTTTTTTGTGTAGCATACGTCACGGGCGCCATCAAGTCGCAACTTGCTAAGAGACGCTGCCTACGGCCAGGCAGCCGCCAATAAGTAAATAAAAAATAAAATTAAAGGCAAAGAAAATATATATATATATAAAAAGAAATTTGAGCTAAATACAAAGAGCCAGCCGAAAGTTTTCAAGTTTCAAGTGCGCTAAATTCCATGTGTTGTGCAAGCGAAATACAGAACTAGCTAAAAGCCGGGATTCCTCTCCGAAACGGTAATTGAGTCATAAATCATATATAATTCAATTGAGAAACACTTTAAACTCTGGGAAAGATTTGGATTTTTCGCTTAAATTCTGTATAGAAATTATGATCAACTTATGGGTCAACCTGATTGACACCTGCTGCGGCGCGAGACCCCTTAATACAATACATTTGCCAAATTGGCAGCTTCTAGCTGGTTTTGGGCCATTTGCCACATTGTTGACAGCGGCAACAGCACAATTAGCCCACAAGTCGCTCGTTGACCCCATCTGACTGCGGGCTCTGCCAATCTGTGATTGGCCTCAAGTGTTTTGTGTGCGTGCTTTTTGTGAGCTGCATTGTTCTCTGGCCTCCATGATGCGGCTTGACATGATAAACATTTTTCGAGCTGAATTTGGGTTATTTCCAGCAACAAAATTGGCATCTGTTTTGAAAAGCAGCATTTTTCTCCGAACGACTAGGAATTGAACCAGAAAAGTAAATAGAAATACAAGTAAACAAATACAGCTGGACGAAGGTATCTCCCATGTCAAAAACTCTGACCTTGCTCGCCACTCGAGACTGGGGGGGAGCTCAGGTTTTGCATAGCTGCCTTCAAATTCACGTTGTGTTTTTGTTGTGTGTGATAAAAACGAAATTTTCCAGGAATTCGAGAAGCAAATTGCTGTCATGATGCTGAAATTACTCAGCAGCCATTGTAAATCAAGATAAGCTTAACTTTATGCAGTGTTTTATTTTTGTTAATTTGTTTTTGCATCAGTTTGTTGAGGATATTCAACGATGAATATTTCTTTAAATGAGAGTGTAGAAATTTCTATAAAGTCAAAGGTAGACGAGCAATTCTTTTTTATTTATTTATTAATTTATTATTATTATTTTTTTTTTTTCAACAAAGTCTAAATGAATGTTATTAATATTTATATATTTAATTTATATATGTATGTGTATAATTATATTTTTAAATAACAAAAAGAATACTATTTAATATAATAATACTAGCAGTCCCAGCATGCGTTGCATTGCCCTACCCATATTTCTAGGTAAAATATGATTGAAAGGTATGTTGTTCAGGTTGGGATACACTCTGATTAATTTATTAATCAGATTTTCATTCAAGCACCTTGTGGTAAACGACACGCATTTTCTAGATTGAGGCCACAAATAGTCAAAGATTGGCCCTGTGATTTGTTGATCGTCATGGCGAAGGCATGATGATGATTTCTCGAAGCAATTGCTGAATATCGGTAATGGCAGTATTCCTGTTGACGAAAGGAGTGGCTTGATTTCATTTCCTCAAAATTTTTCGTCTCATCAAAAGATGAGCTTATCAACAAAGTATTTCCGAATATCATTGCTTTCCACAAAAATACTAAATGGTTAAGTGAGCGAGCAATTTTGGCAGCTAAAAATTAAGATGTGGATGACCTTAATTTTATAATTCAAAATAAAATCGTTGGTACTCTGTATTCATTTAAATCTATCGACTGTGTAACAAACGAAGATGAAGCCACTAATTATCCAACTGAATTTTTGAACTCCTTGGATGTGCCTGGTTTACCACCGCACAATTTACAACTGAAGGTTGGCTCGGTAGTTATCATGCTTAGAAATTTAAAACAAACAAAACTGTGCAATGGAACGCGTTTAGTAATAAGAAAACTGTTGAGCAATGTTATTCACGCGTCGATACTCAAAGGAAAATTTAAAGATGATGAAGTTCTTATTCCAAGGATTCCGATGATCCCATTCAATGGATTTATCATTTTGATATTAAAGTGATATCCATCGTCTCCTTGCCAAAACATCGCGGTATTCCGTAGCCTACTTGCATTATGGGTCCGCCGGGAAAGATTAGATCTTCTAGGACGCTGCATTTTCATTAATAGTAGTACTGAATATGCCCTCGCACAAAACCATAAAATAATCGAGAAATATAAATATAAATTATTTACAAAAATAATGTCGAGAAATACAAATATAAATTATTTACAAAAATAATGTCTGAGAAAAACAAATACATACAACAAAACCTACCTGAACTTTCGAGATATTTTGCTTTTGTCCGTACGCGTATTGTTTTTCAAAATTTTTTTTTTATAACAAATGTGTTTTTTTATGAATAGTCAGGTTCGCCTGAGGCTGTGCCGTAGACTGACTGACTACATTTGTTTATTTACTTCTACACTATTGTCAAAACTGTCACTGTTACCAAGCCTACTGGGTATAAAAAAAATTTGAACATTTGGGGAAAAAACCGCGTTTTTCAAGTATTCGGCAAATTTTTTCAGTATTTTTAAGACCCTATACTATACTCGTTGCGGAGACAAATCCAACAAATCAAAAACCATGAAAATTGGTTCAGCCCAAATCAAGTTATAACTCCTGAAACACTTTTATACAACTTTCTTTTATATATATAGATTTTTAGATAATAATAACAAGAATGATATAACAATTATTGATTTACATTTAAGTTTTTTTCACTTATGTCATTTGTTTAATAAATAACATAAAATATACAAAATTATACAGAACAGTATTTCAAATTGAATTGTTTCGTTTACTTAATTTACTATATCTGATTTTTATTATATTCATTTTATAAAGAACAAAAATATAGTTAAAAACAAGGTAATTTTATTATAATATAAGAATTATATTTATTTTGGCAGAAAAGTACTGAAAACGAATTGTTTCGTATACTTAAATACAGCATATCAATCAAATCGAAAGTCTATAACATGATGTTGAGGGGGTAAACTGTATATATAAAAATTAAAAATTTCAAATCTTTTAATATTTACAAAATTATTAGTTAATATTAAAAAAAAAATAAAATAAAATAAAATAAAATAAAAAAATGAATAAATAAATAAATAAATAAATAAATAAATAAATAAATAAATAAATAAATAAATAAATAAATAAATAAATAAATAAATAAATAAATAAATAAATAAATAAATAAATAAATAAATAAATAAATAAATAAATAAATAAATAAATAAATAAATAAATAAATAAATAAATAAATAAATAAATAAATAAATAAATAAATAAATAAATAAATAAATAAATAAATAAATAAATAAATAAATAAATAAATAAATAAATAAATAAAGAAATAAATAAATAAATAAATAAATAAATAAATAAATAAAATAAATAAAAAAATAAATAAAGTAAAATACAATAAAATAAATAAAATACACTGTCTTGTAATATAGTTTAGCCAAAAAAAAAAAAGATAATTCCTAAATAGATTTCCAGTTTTCCGAATATATTTCCTCCCATTTTATCAACTATCCAGCAGCCTGGCATATTAATTAAACCACTTTTAGGCTTCTTTTATCCACAATTCAATTTATTTTTGAGCTCAACATCAGCAGCTTGCATACGTAGAAATGACAGTCTAGAATTGAAGTTATATTTGAGTATACATAGAATTACAACAATAGAGCTCATCAATGCCTGAAATATGAAATATATTGTTAGCTACTCTGCCTTTGTTGACATGCCAAATACTGTGAATTGTTTACTATTTGCTATTTGCAATTAATTTTTGGGCCACCTTCTTACACGCATATCAGGAGGGAGCATCAATTGAGTGCTCTTAATTTTCTTGTAGACTTGTCCAATCAGTCGACGTGACGCACTCGACTTTTAATTAAATATTTATTTTTATGTGGATACATTAGCAGGTCAAGCAGGGCCGCCGCAGGGCAGGTGCTGGCATCGAGGGACGAGTGGAGGAGGATGTGGAGCCCTCGGGCGATGACTATTGTAATTATTTGCCAGGACGGAAGTGTTCAGCTCGTGAGAGGGAGCCAGCGGGAGAGCGAGCGACTGTTGCCTGTTTAGTCGCTGTGATTAATAATGCTTAATTACAAGTATTTGCGTCGTGGCCCAAGAAACGGGCAAGCGGAATTCACAGCGGGGCTTTAGCGTACGGGCTGCACCGGGTGCCGGATACTGGTTGCCGAGTGCCCGATGCTTGGGGCTGTGCGCTGTACGTTTGATTGATTACAACATTTTGTCGCACTAATGCCGAACGCAACAAGAGTCTTCCACTAAGCCTCTTGATAAGTTTTGCGTATACTTAACTTAACACTAAAGATTAGTAGCGCTTAACGATTCACGGGGTAAGAGTAGGCGGGGGCGGGGCGGGGCTAGTGTGCTGAGCGCTGAGATTGGCACTCAGCGTGCCTTTGCCAAGCCGCCATCCCCTGCTTGAGGGCTAATCAACAATTAATGAGCAATTAATATGCAATTTAGGGGCGTTGCTTTGTCGGTCTGTGTGTGTGCGTGTGTGTGTGTGTGTGTAATCAAGCGTGCCTTCAATGCATAAATGAGTACACGCACACATTGGTGTGCTGCTCTACGTGCGCTTATCACGCATTACGTATACGCCACGGAAGCGTTCAATAAACGAAAAAAAAAACCTGTTAATAAAATAAGCATCGATCATTCGATCAACGCTATAAATTCAATAACACTTTTAATTACTATTTATCCAAGCATACATGATGAATGCATAAATTTAACCAAAACAAATGCAATTAATTGAATTACGATTATTTGAGACTGAAAATTCTATAAATTTATATAAACATATACCGTGTGAAATTAAGTTGTATCAATTTAAACTGTTTATTGGTTTATTTTTCATTTGCATAAATGCAATTTAGGCACAAAGTAACCGTTTTTTGCTTTTCATTTAAATAAATATAATTTATTTGTTGCTGTACAAGTTACAAAATAAATAAACGAAACGAATATATATATTTTAATGTGCTATTCCCAAAAATAAATTCAAACTGTCGTCTCAAATAAAAATAAATTTGAAGCGAACGCAAACACAAAATTAACCTTTCCGCTCTTTGGTCAACTTGCAAACAAATTAAAACAACATTTGCAGCTGCTATTTCTTTTTTTTTTTTTTTCGTTTATTTCGCTTTATTTTTTCAAATAATTATTATTTCAGCTGTGGTTAAGTTGAAGTTTTGTGTGCGCCGCCTCCATGATAGATTAAGGCAGCAAAGCACGTGCCTCTAAGCTCTAAATAATGGCAATCATAAATCACGGCAATTGGCCTTGTCAAAAGCCGAATATAATAGCTAATGCTAAAGCCACACGCAGCACTTGTCGTTCAGCCCCAGAAGCTTCATATTACTTTTAAAAAAAAGACGGAAGCAAAAAAAATTGGGCACAATATTTTCTACTTGTTGTGGCCCACATCGTAAAGTCCTTAGAGGGAATGTCAAGAAAAAAATATATATTCTAAAAAAAAAATAAACAAAAACATATATATACATATATAGCAGAAAATGTTTTTATTATGTAACGGATAGAACATACATATATAATTTTTTATAATTTAATATTATATATCTAAATTATTTGAAATCATATAAAAAGCATCATTTGGATTAGAGCACAAACAGAGTTACCAGCATATTTTTATATACCACAAAATTGTTCTTTAAGATAAAATATAATATAATAATAATAAATATTCTCACGAACTGAACCAACAATCTCTAACAAAATTGAAAGAGATGAGCGTTAATCTGCTCAAACTTTTATGCAAAACCCAGATAACTTTGCACAAAGAGAAACACAGAGATTAGAGTGAAATAAATAAAATTCCTATGCATATATATAAAAAAGAGGAGCTTTGAAGGATTATTGTCAAAGAGTTTTTCATACAGAAACAAATATTTTTTTTATTTATTTTTTTAAGGAAATCAAATTTAAATAAAGATAAACTTTCATTGCATTTGTGGGAAAAAAATACTATAATATTTTCTATGAGTAAATACACTTTGAAATGTTCTCTAGCCAAATTCAGCAATACAATATAAACTTTTTCTCATTAGCCAAATTTTGTTTAGAAATAGAAATGAGAACAGAATTTTAACTGAAACCTATATTATTGTAGACCAACTTTCTTCTTCGTTTCGAGAACAGTTTGAAGTCCTTCATAAGCTGATCAAATAGTTAACTGAATGCTCACACACACATATTCGTGCAACACTTTGATGCAATTTTTGCAGTTGAATAAAATCAAACCGAAGCACGTAGACCCATTAGGCCGCCTGCTGCTCACTCTCACTCTCTCTCTCTCTCTCTCTGTCATTTGGCCCCATCAGCCAACAGTTGTGCATAATTAAATGAAAAGAAAAATGCATATTTGTGGCTCGCTACTGCAGGCTGTGCATTAATTCGATTGTTTTCTTTTTTTTTTCTTTTTCTCTTCTTCTTCTTCTTGTATTTCTGTTTTTGTTTATGGGGCAATTAGCAAAGTTTTCTGGCTGGCTGGCTGCATGAAAAGCATAAAAAGTGTTGCCAGCCCAACTCTGCGTGTGTGTGTGTGTGTTTGTGTGTGTGGGGTGTGCATGGACGGGCGTGTAAAGTGCATGCTGCTTGTGCCATGTAATTGAATATTAATCATACGCCAGTGACGACCATAACTCATACGACACGTTGGCCCCGGCAGGTAACGAGACTCGTTCAATGCCATAAAAAAAGGGGAATTGCTGCTCAATACTTGTGTGGCTTTGTGTCTGTGTGTGTGTGTGTGGCTGCAGCATTTATGTATGCAACAGCGAACGCTTAAAAAATATGCAACAACAACAACACAAACAACAACAATAAAGACAACTGCTCGTGTCACTGTAAGGCACGAAGCGAGAGCCATAAATAAATTTGCTCATATTTCAGCACATGAACAATAATTAAATTCGTTCATATATCGCGCACATGGGAGATGCTAACCATGGACCCTCTCCCCTGCCCACCCCCTGCCAACTGCCCCCTGCTCCTCTCCATTTAACTCCTTCAAATTCCTTTTTTCGCGTTGTTGACATTTATAATGGAAATGAATGCTGATGCTGCAGCTGCCACGCCCACCAACACAGCCCACGCACCCAATTAATTGTTGTATTTCTTTTTTTTTTTTTTTTTTAATATCAAAAAAGCGTTTTGCAGTTAAGGCAAAAATTATTGCCACAGAGCCGCGAGCTGAGATTGTCAAGTTTATGGCATCAGCTCGAATATTTTTTATGTTTACCATTTTACAATATTGGAAATTAATTGAGGTCCCATTTGTTGTTGTTGTTGGGCACAAACAAATACAGCTATAAATAAATATAAATGTGGCAGATAAATTTAATAAATATGCGGCAAACTTCATTCAGCATCCGCTTTAACGAACTGCATTCAATTTATATAGATAGATACTTGCATATATTATTCAGTTAAAAAAAATATTTACCTTGGCGCTGAATATATATTTTATCATTTACATATAAATTGCATTTTTCAAGTTCACATAAATATTATTTTGAATAAATATTTATTTTATTTATTCGTTTCAATTTAATTAAATATTATTTTCTTTTTTTTATTGTGTGTTAATTTATTTGATAAAATATTTGTAAATATTATTTTACATTATTTATGCCGTCGTCAATTTAATTATAGCCAATTTTATTGATAAACTTTGTAATTTAATTTTTTGCTTGCTTTTAAAATTAAACTTTAATTCGTTTAATTTATTTTCACTTCTTCTTTTGCAAGTATATGCTCACTGATTAATGGTTTGAATTTGGCAGCTGAAATCAGTGAAGCAAATTTTACAGCACTGCATTAAGGACGCATTGAATGGCTTTTAATGGAGCCTTTGGCCCGCAGCAGAACCGGCCAGGACATGTGGTCATAAATTTCATTGCGGCTGCCATTAAATGAGCAGCGTTTCTTCTTCTGCTGCTCGTTTGATTAAATTAAAAAACCGCGCAAACACATGATAAATGTTTGATTGTAAATTGTAAATATTAATACGGCAGCGAGTTGGGCGTGGCAATTATCATCCTTTTCTTTTCTCTCGCTTTTTTTCCCACACATTTTCAATTATAATATAAACGGCAAAGTGACATGTGCATATTGATTTAAATGCAGCTGCAAATTTAATGTGCATGCGTGACGCATGTGCCGCTTCAAAGCCAAAATTACACATACGTCGTGTCTGTCTCCCGTCAGAGTTTAACATTTCTCTTGCTTGCTTTATTGCTTTGCTGTTTTGACAAACGACGCTTAACGACAAAAAGCCGCCGAGCTCTCGACAGCCAGGCCAAAGTCACCAAGGAATCATAAAATATCAATGCCAGAGCTTTGTCAGCTTCAATTCCTGGCCTAACACAATACAGCATGTTAAATATTCTTGACAACTGTAAATAATAAGGGTGACAACTCCCCGAGCAGCAAAAGCTTTGAAGCCTAGTTCTAGCTTCTATTGAATTTAAATTAAAGGCAGAAATTTTTAAAAGTAATGAATGAGCGAACTGTTTGAGTTCCAATTGACACGAATTGATTAAGCAAATTGTAAGAAATATTTCCTTGACGATGCTCATATCTAATTGAATCAAATCGCATTGTATGCTACCCACAACGTTTATCGTCCATTCAATGCCAAGTCCTATTTAAATACAGAATCTTGTATTGTTCAACTTTCGAAAGTACTTACCTTTGCCTTTTTCAATTGTAATCAGATGTGGGCGAATCCTTCATTTGTTCTTCAACTTTATTTTCTTTCTGCTCTGCTTTCAAATATATTTGCTCTGCTTGACTGTAACAATTTCTTAAAACGTAACATTTGGTTTTACATGCTCTTAGCTGATTTGATACACACCCACACACACCCACACACACCCACACGCACCCACACACACATGTATATACTAGTAGGTTGTCGCATCCTTTGACACTCATAAAGCCTTTAACCGTGCGACACTTGTCGCCACGCCAAAGGAACAAGCAGCATAGCACGCTTGTGTGCCCGCCAAGTATTTTTCTTTTGCCACCCCGCAGAAATTCTCAGCCCCGCACCCCCTCAGCACACCATCCGCCGGCCTGTTTGAGAATTTTAATTTTAGAAATGTCTTCAAGTGCTCAACACCCCTTCGCGGCACGACTCTAGGTGACTTTGTGATGAGTTAATATAAAAATATACAAAATCCGCCGGAGTAAACTTCGGGAGTTGCTCTGATTATGCAAACTCTGGCTGATGAACTGTTTTTCTTGCAAACAAATTAGTTAATTAAGTTGAACTTTGCTGAAGATGGTGAAAATTCAATTTGAATGACAGAATAATGAGAGCCACACACAACATGAGTAGAATCTATAGGGCTTTCTATGATATTCAATAAATAAAATGTATATAAAAAGATCTTCTCTTACAAATATTTTGTCAATAGAAGTTTGCAAACAGAAATTAAAAGACTTCTGACATGTTTTTACTTGAGTAAGGCCTGAAATTTGCTGGCCCCACTCATGCAAAGCTCAGTGACTGTGGCTAAAATAGGAAACACACTTGATGTGAGGCCACGCCCATGGCGCCCATCAAATGGCGCGTCAAGTCGAACAGGAAGAGCTTTCTCTTGGCTACACATTTGGCTTATTTATGGGCCAAGTCAAGTAGGAGACTGTGCCGCATTTTCGCTTTCTGCTGCCAGCAGCAACAGCAACAGCAACAATAAAGGCGATGACGACTGATGATATGCAGCCAGGCGATTGCTCAAGATAAATAGCCAAAGGATGGCGGATAGTGCGAGGGGTGCGCTGCTCAATAGCCCTGGCATAAATGGGCAGCACAATGGCAACACTTGATTTATGTTTATTATGCTGGCCTGTCAATATTACGGGGCCCAGCTCGAGCCGCTCTGTATTATAAGACAATGGCGTTGACAGCAAAGAAATATATGGCCATGCTCTGGCAATTAAAACCAAGTCCAAAGTGTGCTTCAGCTATTTAAGCTAGTGAGACTTTATTCAACTGTGCATTCATTCATTCATTCATTCATTCAGTCATTCATTCATGCGCTTTGCATATTCGAGAACTGTGCGACAACCTTGAAACGAGCCTCGCCTTGACTGTGATTAATTGAAAATATACTCAGTCGGCAACATCATCGTGATCATTCACTGAAAAATGTAACAAAAACTGTTGCCAACTATTAATATCCATTTGTGTAATGCCAAACAATGCGACTGCACACAGGAAATAAAACTTTGCTGTCGCATGCAGCAGCCAGCAGGCAGCAACCAGCAGAGACAGAGAACTCATGTGTGTGGCAATGATTTTCAGTTTGAATGGATTCGCTTGCATTGTTGCATTGTTGCAATACGAATTTCCATAATTACTAAAAAAAAAAAAAAAAAAGTAGAAAAACAGAGAAAATGGACTGAAAGCAAAGGCAAACAAAGAAAATTGTTCAACAGACTCTCAAATATAAGTTGAACCTTGAATAGGAACTCGAGGTCCACAAATTTAAAGCCGTCAACGCGGCGTATGTGGAATTTTTATGCAAATACGCAAACAATACGTACACAAACGCACGGAGAACGGCTCACCAAACAAAACCAAACCATATCCGTATTCCGATGTGCTTTTTTTTTTTTTTGCACAATGCCCGTGATTTTTCTTATTTTTTACATTTTTTTTGTGTGGGCTTTCGCTTTATTGTCGACGGCGTCAGAGTGTGAAAATGCGAGCTTTAAATAAATTAAATGTTATACGTACAGCAAAGGAGGCAAAATTTCGACAGGAGCTGGGCGAAAGGCGTGATTTTTCCATCCATCCGTAGAGTGTATCAAATCAGATTTAAGCGCGAAATATTTGCGAATTTCAATAGAGCAGTTCGCAAGGCTCTCAATAAAGGCCTTCTTATGAGCACTTATAATTTATAGCAATTAATTTAATAATAATAGCAAATATCAATTTATATTGCAACTGCATTTTATATTGAAAAAAAAGTAAAATATATATATTTTTCTATGTTATTAATATCAGCGGCAGATAAATATAAATAAATGTTTAAATAAATATTTTATGGAACTAATCAATCATATTTGTTTGACATTTAGTCAAGAGAAAAGGGCAATTTAAAGTTTTAGTTTATTTTTTATAATAATATAAATTAATAATATAAATTATTAAAAAAAAAACTTATAAAATAGCTTAAAAAATTAATTTTTATTTAAAATTATATTATACATAAAAAGAACTAATATAATAAAATATTTAAGCAAAAACCAAAATTTACAAACAAGAAAAAATATCAATTTAAACAAATTTTTATTAATAATATTTTTATTATTTTATTTTATTTTATTTTTTTTTATTAAAGAAAAAAGTTAAGATTAAAAAAAGTTTAATCTAAAATTAAATTATATCTAAAATATTTTATACATTAAATAGTAAAATACAAACTATTTTAATATAAATTGAGCTGAACTGAACAACTAAACTAAACATATAGACATTTTTATTAATACAGTCTAGTCTCGATAATTTATATCACGAGATGAACGAAAAAAAATCTACACACTCGCTCTCACTCTGAGCTAGAACAATCGCGTTTTTTTTTTTTTCGTTTGCGTCTTCGTGGGAGCGATTCGCGTTGACCTATGTTCGTGAGGCTCTTGAATGAGCGTCGTTTCTTGAGTGATACGATTAACTATCGCACAATGAGACGCAGTAAGAGACGAATAACGGAAAAATTCTATCCACATGTCTAGACTTTTATATAGACATGCACAACTTCACTCTCACTCCACGCTGTTGAGACGGATACTTGCGACTAGCTAAACTCTTAAAAATGTCTAATTTACATGCATAAATATATTTAAAAAATGTATAAATAAAAACATATATGTATATATATAGATAAATAAATAAAAATCCATTAAGGCATAGCAGCGCGAACAAAAAATATGAAAAAACTCAGCACGTTTCTTAAATTACGCTTGTTTATTGTGAGAGTTATGAGCGAGCTGCTGCGCATCAGAGGCAGACAACTGACAGCCAGCTGATGTTCATTGTCAAAAACGCATCAACAGCCAAAGGATTAAAGAGTCGCAGAGAGAGAGAGAAAAGGGCTAATTTGTTTTTGCACTTGTTGTCCTTTGTGCTTGTGTTTGTGTGTGTGTGTGTCACGGTCAGCAGAAGCAAACAGCAAAGGATATGCGAGCCTGCAGGAGCCACAGAAAGCAGACGGCATGTCAATCAAGCTAACGCTATGCCCAAAAAGAAACACTCGCAAAAACCATCAAAAAACAACAAGTAAATAGGAAAGGCAGCAAAAAAAAAACTGTGCAGCTGAATGTCTTCATTTGACACACACACACACACACAAAGAGTGAGAGGGATAGAGAGAAACGAGAGGGATAGACAAAGAGACAGACATATGTATGTGAAAGAGGTTGCAGAACAAGAATTGTCAGGCGCGCGCTATGAAAACAAAATTAATGTCAGCTGGCGACTCGCAGCCCACTGCTTCGCCCTTCACCCTCCTCCTCCTCCTGCCAGCCCATTCACTCCTGCCACTTGACAGGCAGCGTGTAACAGCTTTCTTTCATCAAAGCGAGTTTAGTATTTTTTTGTTGGTATTTTTCCTTTTTTTTATTTTTTTGCTGCCCGACCTTGTTAATGACAAACAATATGCATAGTTTTTGCAGCTGCCACTGTTTCATCTGCCATTTTGTCTCACAAAATGGCCGCGCCGTGGGGCACAGCAACAGCAGAAGCAGCAGCAGCAGCAGCTCCCCCGCCACTCCACAGCCTCTGCCCATTTAATGGTGCGCAATAAAAAAAATGAAGCCAAGTGCTGCACAGGCGGCGGCAACTCTGGCGACAGCAACGACAACGGCAACGGCAACTCTGGCAACTCTGGCAACAGCAGCTACATAAATGGGAAAACATTATAAACAAAATACGTCCGAGTGCGAGTCCGAGTCCGAGCAAGTTGGGCGCTCTGCTGCTGCTGCTGCTGCTACTCGTAACCCCATTGCCTAGTTTGCCTACCCGAAACGGAAATGTCAACAACGGCATGAAGAAGCACCAAAAGAAGCGAAACTGCAGAGAAGAGAGGAGCAAGAGAAAGAGCTGGCATCGGTTGCTTTAAATTCTTTTTATTTTATGTGCTGAGCCCATTCAAGCAATGTGAATGGGGTATAACAGAATTTTATTGAAGCGTATTTAGATATATTTATATGTAAATATGTGAAGTATATAAAGCTGATACATAGATAAATTCAGCTGTCCTTGAAATTAATTGAATGAAATTTATTCATATATAATATAATATTTATGCATAACTGAGCTAAAAATATATCTAATTTATTTTTATTTATTTAATATATCTTATTTGGAGTATTTAAAATATTGCAAATATATATTTCGCATATACAGAAAATAAAAGAAAGGGTATTTCACAGTCGTGTAAGCTCTTTCATTTTTTTGTATAGCACACATTATGCAAAATTTGCGTTGTGAGTTTTTATTGGCGTAACAAAAATGTTTTTAATACGCAATGGTCTGGAACCGTCGTGATAAGCTTGAATTATATATAAGCCTCTCGCTCACACACACTCTCTCTCACTCTCTCTCTCTGTCTCTCTCCTTCTCTGCCTTTCTCTTGTTGGCTCGGTGTCTGTTCCTGTTTTATAGGCTGATGCTGTGCACTATTTGATGTCGGCAAATTTATCGTTAAATGTGGGTCAGCCCGAGCTGTTGATTGAGTTCTGCCTGTCCACTTCAGACTGGGGGGAGAGAATTAAGTTGTTGGCAGGGCGCAAAACTGTGGAAAGAAGAAGAAAAATACAAGTAAAAATTGTAAACAAGCCGAAGCATACACCGTGTGCACATGTCTCTCTGTGTGAGTGAGTGTGTAGCATGTGTTTGCCCCAAGTCGTTTTCATTTGTGGTGCAAAGGAAAAGGAAATAAAATACGCAAATGTGCGGAACATTTTGGAAAAATAGAAAAACAAGCACAGCCCAGGCTCGTTGACTGGCAAATGCTGTAAAATTAACTGAGCAATAAATGCCTAAGACTCAGCTGCTTATAATATCTAATATCTTTCACAATTTAGTTGGGGTACACTAAAAAAAATATTTTGAATTTCATAGATGCGAAAACAAAACAGATCAAAATATCTACTAAATACTTAAGGCAAACAGTTTTCGATACGTTTATCTTAAAATCTGTAAGGAGACTTTAGTAAATAGAAATAAATATTATTTTCAATTCAAAAATGAATTGAAAACGTTTTGAAAACAACGCCATAAATAAATAGTTTTATGACTTTCGAATAGTTTCATTCAAGCAGTGTCAAGCAGAGATAAGCAAGAGTTTGCCTCGAATACCTTTGCAGCCCAACAGCAATTCCAATTCCAGGCACACACACACGCACACACACACACATCTGTACAAACAATAAACGCAATTAAATGCGGCACAGAAACGTAGTCGTTCTGCTGCTTCGGCTTCGGCTTCGGCTTTGGTTGTTGCTGCGCTGTGCCTTAGCCGTAATTTCATTGCATTCAATTACATTTGGTGCAACAATAGAATCCTTGAACCTTTGCGTTGCCATTGCTGCCGCTCTGTGGGCTTGTGCTGACCCACTTGAGAAATTGTTCCGAGCGGCCCAGCACTTGAAAATGAGTCTCCAAGGAGCGCGAATGGCGTCACGAGTCCTTGCCAGCTGCGTGTCCTTCCACAGCGCCATTTTATAATAATTGCAAGCGAAACCACCGAAAAAAAAGCGTAATACATATTTATATATACAAATACACACACACAAACACACACACACAAACACACACACACACACACACATTGATACGTACATACATATAATATAAATGCGACCCTTAACAACAATATTTAAGGCCAACACAACTTTTTGCCTTTTGTATCTTTGAGCACAGCGGGCGGCAACTTGATAAACGTGGGCGTGCCCCAGAGGGGCGTGCTTATGCCACATAGTAATTATGTAAGTGGTAAATTGAATGGAGGCAAGACTTTCGCCATTTGCTTCTACTCAAAATGTGCTCAGAGCCTTCGCAGCTGGGTCAAGTATGAGCATTAAAAACGTAACTTGAATAAAATAGAATTCTTTGTGATAAGAATTCCTTAAAAGTATTTATAAACATGCTGATATGAATATTTATAAAATGGAAATATGGGAAAAATATGATTGAAAATAAAAATAATATATAAAAATATAAATATATTTTATATATTTATATAAATAAAATTAAAATTCATAATAAAACATAAATAAATAAATAAAATGAAAAAAAAAAATAAATAAATGAAATATTTGAAGGAAAAATAAAATATTCACTAAAAAATTAATAATTTTTAAATATTTATTATTAAAAATCTATTATTTATATATTTTTTTAAATTATATATATTATAATTTTAGATGTTTATAAATTAATACATATATATTTAAAAAAAATGTCAAAAAAAATATAAAAAGGAAATAATTAAAAAGAAAGAAACAAAAAATAATCAATCCCCCGGAACAATATGAATAAAATAGTATACAAAATATATTTTAAAAATATATAAATATAGAAAAATAAATAAAATTAAAATTTGACTTTCTTTACATCGTAGTTTGTTGTTGTCTATTAATCTTTAATATACATATATTGAAATTCTATTTGGATTTAAAGTCTCTGCATAATGAACTAGAAATAAGATAAATATATCCCATAAGTCCTTTAGGATATCAATGTGTATTACAAGCAGAGCTCTGGCCCCCTGCCTTAGTCCAGGCTTCATTAATTCTGAATGTGTTTGCGGTCAGTGCGTGCAGGCATCTGCCGATAGCAAGTACCAGCTAAAATATGCCTGGGCATGTGTAGGTGTGCGAGTGAGTGGATGTGGGTGGGGATGTGGGTGTGGGTGGTGTTGCGAATGCCCTAGGGATAACAGCAGGATATAGAGCAGAGACTCACCGACCGCAGCAGCAGCAGCACTACGGGCGTTCTTTGGTTAGCACATGTAAAATGCCAAAAACTTTGAAAAGGAGCCCAAAGTGCGATAGAAATCAGCTGAAAAAAAAAATGGAAGCGTGCAAAGCAAACAATGAGCGGTAGCCAAACACACACACACACCCACACCCACACATATACACACACACAGACAACCCACACCCATCCACGCCCACACTTTGTGGCGCACGGGACGAATACTTGATGTTAGTTTTGCACGAGCTCCAACATTTTACAGCATAAATTTTGACAGGCCGTCAGACATGGCAATTGCTTTGGGCCAACAACAGGAAACAGGTAATAAAAGGCAAAAGAAAAGCAGTTGAGACATAGAGCGATAGATCGTAAGCCATAACAAATGTTGGGCCATGCGTCACTCATACGCCGTGTGGTGGCACCTGCTGTGCGGCATGTCATGTCTGTACTCGAAACGAATGTCCCCAGCACAAAATGACAATATGCCGGTGCGAGTGAGTGTGTTGTTGGTTCGCAAGCAGAAAATTTCAATAAAAACAAATTGATTGCTCCGTAGGATCTGCGCTGGCTAAAAAGGTAAACAACAGCAGCAGCCGAAGATTCGTCGTGGATAGCCGCAGACAGAAAGGACACGCACGTAGTCCGTAGCTGAGCTCTGGCAAATGAGCAGGAGGCGTCGGCTTGTTAGTTGCCATGATAAATGCCAGCTCATTTGACTGTGCCCTTGACAGCTAGATATCGACATGCAATGAAAAGATGGTAGATGGCGGACGGTGGATGGTGGATGGAAAATGGAAAGATGTTCGCAGTGAGCTGCCTTTCACTTAGTCAGCCCACGCACTTCCTGAGCACATTTGCCGGCCACTCACGCATATTTCCGTTTTGGCCGAGCGCTGCTACTTTTGGCTTTTTGCGTGGATTTATGTTTCGATTCGCTTGGGGGCATGGGGACTTGTGGTCAAGCGTGCGGCTGGCTTGTTGACTTTGGCGCTGCGCATAAAACGCATTAAAATCCTTTTTATGGCCAACATAAAAGTCAATGCCGTTTCTATTCCGGTTGACCCAAAAGGTGGACGCAACACGAGCACAAATTATTTTTCGCCAGCCCATTAAAAAATCATGTGCAAAGCATTTCTGCTTTTACAGCGCACATTTCCAATCACTTTTGGCTGCTGTGGCGAGGGCTTTAAAAATGAATTTTTAATACCGATTGAAGGCTGCCAAGAGACTGGGAAGTCTATAAAAAGCTTGTGATTTAAGTTTATAGAAGATCTTATAAGAGATTTTTCAAGCAACTAGCGTGTTAACTCTATATTATAAACAGATATATCTTCATTAACAACTTTGCAATTCTAAGCCCGAAAGACGTGTTTTTTTTTCAACGAATCCTGCTTACTTTTCTATATTTAAAAATACGCAGCTCATCTATACCTATATATTATATACATATATATACGCATATCTTTTACATAATCTTCCAATCGTGAGGCAATATATATTTATTTTGTATTTTTCCTTCTATTCTCCCATTTTTTTTTCCGTGATGCTGCCAGCTCAACGCTTCAGGGCTTTTCTAGCCTATTTTCGACATTCGTTGTGGCGATAAGTATGCTAAGAGCTTTTGCTCGTCCTTGGCACGCTTCCAAAATCCCTCGCAAAGCATTGCCCAGGCCACACAATTAGAAATCCCGGCGACACTTTAACCCAAAAATAAACCCAATTCACACACAGATACAGACAGCCAAAGGCAGCCGTAAAAATCCAAGCAAACATTATTTAAATGCGCCCAAAAATATGCTGCAAAAATGAAAAACAAAAAGTCGAGAAAAGAAACAAAAAGCGAACAACAAAAATCAAATAAATGGCAATTTAATATACTCAACATGCCGTTTTATTGTGCTTGTATCTGTGTGCAATTGTTGTTGTTGTTGTTGCTGATGTTGTTGCTCTCTCTCTCTCTCTCTCTCTCTCTGTTGTTGTTTCAGTTGTTATTCAGCTCAAATTGTTATTGAAACAACATAAATTTGCTGCTCGACGTGTGCTCGTCGTTACTTATTTGAATACAGCATGAACACAGACCCACACACACACGCACGCACTCACACACATATAATACATAAGCAAAATATAAAAAAAACACACATACATACACATAAAAAAAAACAATTGCTCTGGATTTGGCAGCTCATACCAAAGGGTTTTACTCAAATATCAGAAAATTAAATAAAATGAAATACAAATGCGCAAAAATTTGTAGCCCCATGTGCGCTCACTGTGTGTTTGTGTGTGTGTGTGTGTGTGGGTGGGTGTTAGGCTTTGCACTGGCTGTACTCTATTTGCAAATGAAAGAAGGCATATATTGGTTTAAGGCAGTGTATAGTATGAGTGTATAAATAATATACATTTTTGTGAATCTCTCAGCTTCTCAATGTGTTTCAAAATCTCAATTAATATATTATTTTCTAAAACTAAAATAATAACATGTCAAGTCCAGACTTTCATAAATATTTTTACGTGACATGGTCTTGATGTCTTATCTATAGTTTCAAAAGCACAATCTAATTTGCTTATCTTTATTATTATATTTTTTGTTCTACAGTATATTCACAGATTAGTTTAGTAGCTGGCTTTTAGACAACTTAATCTAAAAGAGAAATAATTGAATTCTATGTTAAGGCATGCAACAATGATAAGCAGAGAAAGCATATAGAATAAAACAAGTAAGATACAGTAGAATACGGTTTACGGTATAAGCTTTAAAAATATTTTACTTTAAATAAAATCAAATTTCTGTTTCCAACAAAAAAGCCCAGAGACTGGAGAGCTCACAGAGCATTGGGCAGTCAGTAATGCCCAACCATTGCCTGTAAAATGTTTTCGTGGAAAATGAAATAAAAAAGAATTGGAATCTGAATAGCACCGGCGTAAATCCGATAAGAGCGCTCAACAAAACCAACAGTCACACCCAGGCTCGGTTTCATTTTGTGCAGCATAATTCGGAGCGCTGCTTTACCGAGTAACCAATTAGGTTTATTTAATTTCGGTCAGTCGTAAATCTGAACAATCAGACACACGCATGCACACATGTGCCCGCTGTACACCTGCCTCGTGCCCAGTGCCTCACACAAACAATTAACATCAATTAAGAAACGCAATGATGCGTTTGAAGCACTTCCACCTGCAGCTGCGGGCTGCAGCAACAGCAGCAGCAGCAGCAGCAACTAGTTGACCCGCACCTTGTATCAGATGCCACACAAACAAACAAACAAGCACACACACACAGTCAGACACACACACACACACAGTCACACTTGTGCAGTTATGAGTGTGGCGCGTGGAAGTTGCAATTCCGTTATGTCAAAGTTGGCTGCCAACTTGTCAGCTGCGCGTTGGCCTGCCTGAGACCAAGTTTATGGCTGTCAAGTGGTAATGCAAATGATGTCTAATTAATTGCAAATTAGCAAATGTTGTGTGTGCCACTGTATGTCTCTCTCTCTCTCTCTATCAGCTCTCTCTCTGCTAGCACAGTTGTAGGGGAAAAGTTGCCGAGGCGTTGTGTCAAGTTTTAGCACAGTTAATGAGTTAAGCGAAACTAATTAGTTTCGTCTGCGAACTGTTGCTGATTTTAGTTATCAAACTACATATGAATCTCACTGATTTAAATATTAAAGCTAATTAAAGCGAGCGTCAAGACGAATGCCTGCCTTTGCCTTCAGAGAGTGTCATTTCAGACATCAACTTTGATTTTAATTGCGAAAATTTTCTCACAACTATGAGAGAGTTTCACTGCTTCAATTCAAATGAGAAATGCATATAAATATATTATTAATGAATATGAGTTTTGTTTCTCTTAAAAGTGCTCTTCCAATATACAATTTAAATTTTAATTCGTTTGCCATATCAGTTGGAATTTTAGCTCGGTTTCCATACAACTTGAATGGCAAAACAATTACAGTTATATACTGTGTGATTTATGATTATTATGAAATGGGGAATGTATAAAGATTAAAGCAAATTTACATACAGAAGCAGTTACAGCTAAAGAAATGGAATAATTAGATTGTAGCTCATATAAAGCTCGTTATTAGCGCTCTTCTCTTTTGTCGCTTCGCCAACTGTCATAAATCTATGAAATAATAAAAAATACATACACATGTATGTATATACTTTCTAGTTTCCGTTTATATGTCGTACGTCGTGCTGCAGCCTGACTGCCCGTAATAAAACATTGAAGCGCAGCTGTCAGAGCTGCTGCCAAAACAAATATGGCTCAATGCGAGCTTAGTCTCAACCAGCATAAAGTCATAAAAACAACAATAACTAACAACAAAGGATATACCAAAGGCATATGTATGTATGTACATACGTACATTGGGCAACGCGCCTAAAATTGCGACATGCGTGCAGCTAAGCGGGCCATGGCCATGGTACACACGCACACACACAAACACACAGTCGGCCATATCGATATCGACATAAAATATTTGCGCTTCAATGTGAACAATAATTTTGGAAATTTATTGCACAACTTGTGCATATCGCAATGAAATTTTACGCACTACTTGCTGCAGAACCGGAAACTTTCGCAATAAGCCCCTTAGACCGTTCCAACAAAAAACCAAAGAGGACCTCGAATAAAACAAAGTAAACAGGGCCCAAACAAAAGTGGCTCCCATTTTATGATACAATCCATTCGCCATCTCGCAGCAGCACTAAACCGCAACAAAGTTATGTCCTTCGTGCCGCTCCAGAACCCAATTCCTTAATCAGCACTGCGAATTTAGTTTTATGCGCACACTTTTCACTAATTTCATTCCATATGAAACGCCCGACGCACATTTTCATTAAGAGCGTGCTTAGCTGGCCCATAAATATGGCTCGTATCAGTGCCTGTTGAGCGCCATTTAATTGATAAATAAACTGTGCCATATCAAATACATTCGCCTTTCTTGTTTCATGCTCGATTTGCATGCAAAGCAGCTGAAACTATTTTTAATAAAGCTTCATTGATTTTGTGAGCTCAGCGCAAGTTTTGTTTTAATTAAAATTCAACATTTTTCATTTCGCATAACTTGACTGAGGAGCCAAAATCAACAACTAGCTGAATATATAGTATATATATTTCTATGAATTTTCATAGAGTTGATTTTATAAATTTATAAGCACAAATTATTATTTTTTTATTTATTTTTTTTAAATATAAATGAGAGCAAAGTCTTCTTCCAGATAAGTCTGATTGTAGACTGAGGCAATTTGTAAGATGTGAGATATAATAGAGGAACTAACTCAAGCCATCATATTTAGATTAACGTTATTATGATTAATGGCTGAATTTGATATTTATTTCTTCATATTCATATATGTCTGTATTAATTATTAATTTATATAGATTTTTATATAAAGACTGATTTATTCTTTTTTCTTATTTATTTCTTATTTATCTACATATCTAATTTTTTTCGTTTCTTATTTTATTTATTCTTTTATTCTATTCTATATATATATATTACTTTTATCTTTACAGTAATTATGAAAACTGTTTTGTGTCTTTTATTCTTATTTAAATAAAAATCACAATCTATTTAAAGACAAATTAACTGAATATATATGTGAAGGCCGCCCATAGAATATTAGTAGATCTCCGAAACAGAGAATTGCATAGATTATTAGATTAGATCACACGTTAATTTTAAGCTGAAATTTTATTAGATTTCAAGCACGATTCTTCTTCTAATTCTAATGAGGGTTATCCGGACTTTTGATATCTGCAGTACTATATATACAGATTTTTATTCATTTATTTATTTTTGTATTTATTTATTTATTTATTTATTTATTTATTTATTTATTAATTAATTAATGTATTTATTTATTTATGTATTAATTAATTTTTTTATTTACTTATTTATTTATTTTTTTATTATTTATTTATTTATTTATTTATTTATTTATTTATTTATTTATTTATTTACTCATTTATTTATTATTTTCTTATTTATTTATTAATTAATAAATTCATTCATTCATTTGTTTGTTTATTTATGCATTAATTACTTTTTTATTTACTTATTTATTTATTTACTTATTTATTTATTTAAATATTTACTAATTTATTAATTTATTTATTTTATTATTTAATTATTTTTATTTATTTATTTATTTATATATTTATTTATTTTTTTATTTATAAGCTTATTTAATTTCATTTATTTACTTATTATTTATTTATTTATATTTTGATATGTATAGATCAATCGAATTCAAAAAGAAATTGTATTCAATATGAATTTAATGTTATTATTGCTAAGCAATTAATTCTTAATTATATAAATAGTTATTCACTTAAAAATGCATATATCCTTTTTAAATTTTAATCGATTAATTAGATATCATAATAACACATTCTGCTTTTTAAATGTTACTCTTTAATATATTTCTTACCATTTTTTTTTACTTTCTCTTTAAATTTGTCATTGACTGACTTTCATATAATCACGTTTGCCAGATAACTTAATTGCTCTTCGGCAAAAGTCAGTATTTATTTATTTATTTATTTTTTTCATAATTTTCACATTGTAACCGTCGCCAAAAGCTGTAAAGATTTAACGGTCCGATCTAAACGATGGGCCTGGCGCTGAGTACGGGAAGCGTTTCATGCGTTTATGTTATGCGCGCTTAATGAAGCCGCAGGCATTTCAACATATCACGCCCACAACTGGCCGCCCGCCTGCTAAGCAGCCCAGTAGCCCAGCAACCCAGCAGCGGCAGCTGTCAGGTTTATTAGCCAATTTAAGAAACAGACTGCCACACACACTTACACTTACACACACACACACACACACATATACACACACTTGGATATTTTAGCTGTGGTGCGTTTTATGTGCTGCGATGAATTCTGGCGGCGCTTTTTCGGGCTTCCCATTCGCTTAATGACTCAACCAACGGAGTGCGACCGAGCCAGATAGACTAACTGCCACGCCCACAAAAGTGCAACTATTTAGAGAGAGAGAGGTGTGTGTGTGTGTGTGAGTGCGTAACGCGCTAGCTGTGCAGTTAAAACAAGTGACAAGCGCCATTTTGACTTTGGTTTCAGTTTTTGCCTTTGTGTCTGGCTGGCAGCACATTAATTATACGACTCGTTGACCGCGCTATTAGTGCTGCAAAATGTACAAAAGTTTGTCATACTTAGCGTTTGCTTTATGTGGCAACACTTGACTACAGATTTGCGGTTCGCCATGCCCCGTTGGGCCACAGAGATTGTGTGTAAAGTTATTATTCGTATTAAACTCCAAATTTAATTTATTATTTCTTCTTCTATTTGCAGGTACGTTTGATGAATAGCTGCAGGTATATTAAAGGTACTTTTGATTGCGGCAAATGCATTGTTAAATTCATTCGAAAAGACGGAAGAAGTAGACAACTGTGTCGGCACTGTTAGCCACAAGAGCTTATCAGCTGCATAGATACTGCTGCCAGCAGCTGCAGTAGCCAAATGCAAATTAGTCGGTCAACATAAAATGCATCCAGCAGCAGCAGCAGCCACATTTCATGCATGCATGGCATTTGATGCCCGCTCCACTAACCATTCGAAAGCAAATTCACAAAAGGACTTTGCCAAGGATATTCGCATTAGATAATGCAAAATTTCAAAACCACAAATACTGCTTTTGCTACTACTACTACTACTGCTATTGCTAGTTGCCAGCTGCCAGCTTTCTGTGGTTTGCTGGCGCCTTTTGTTTGGCTCTGGAAATGCTACGCACTTGGTGCTTATTAAGTGTGTACACACTTATTTATACTCTAGGCGACTTGGCATCCCTATAGCTATAGAAATTTGTTAAATTTCTTGGAAATTGCTCGCCTCTTTCCAATTACTCATAACAAGCCGAAGGTGAGTGGTTAATAACACTTAAGTACTTCAGTTATGCTTAGCTAAAAGCATTTTCAACGATAAATCTTAAGATTTCACTTCAGAGTTTATTGGCTGAGACACGAAATTCAATGAAAACTAAATATTGTTACTTTGAAAGCAAAATTAGTCAGTACAAGAAAACTTTTATTTAATTATTGGCTCAGTAATAAATTAAATTAAAATTGAATCACTTCATTTCAAAAGGCCAAATTTAATAATATAGTAAAATATTATTTAAATAATATTCTATACTCATTAAATAAATATATACTGAATATTAATTAAAAATTTTAAATATGGCTTAAAATAAATAAATATAATTTAAATAAATTAAATTATTAAATTAAATTATTGAATATTTTATATTATAAAAAAATTAGGCTAAAATAAAATTTCATCATTATTAATAATTGAGTTGGACAATATAAGACAAATAATATTAATGAAACTTTTTTATTTGGTACGATTGAATTAATCACTATGATTGAATACTAATTAAACTGAAAAATTTTTAAAAACGTACTAAAAATATGTAAAGAGAATTTTTTATTTATTTATTTATTTTTTTCATTCATTTATTTTAGTATTTTTAATTATTTTTTTATTTATTTATAATAATAATTATTATTATTATTATTTTTTTATTTATTTATTTATTTTATTTTATTTTATTTTATTTTATTTTATTTATTTATTTATTTATTTTTTTTTTGTAGAATTTATTCACAAAAATAATAGTTTGACAATTACGAAAAATAACAGCAAATAAATTAAATATTAAGAGCAAAAAAAATTACTTTTTTCAATTAAAACTAACATTTTTGCAGCTCAATTTAAAGTGAACTAATTTATATAATATCGAATTGAAATGTTAGCAATTAAAGTGTATTTATATACCGTGGTACACTTGATTATGTATGCTTTACCCACACTCAGACAATAAGTGCTAAGCCCATACACATTTGAATGCGCACAAATACAAATATATATACATATGCATACAATTATATATTTCACATGTTAATAGAACTGACTCAATATTTGCTTTGCTTATTGGGTGAGGAGAAAGAAAGCTTTTTGCTCTTGGGACCACATAGACACTTGGTTATTCCATTATATAGATACGTTATATCATTTATTATTATTGAATAATTGAATAAGCGAGACAATGGCTTCTGCACACACACACAGACATACCTAAACCCTATGTATGTGCATGTGTGTGTGTGTGTGTGCTGAAGCAGCTAAATTTATAATGCATTGCGGTTGCTTCGCCTGCTATTTCAGTTGCGGCTAATGAGGCCGCCCGCCTGTGGTTCGCCCGGCCACGCCCTGTAGAGCACCTGTGCTCCGAAGGACATACAACGTATAGCAGCGCTTGGGCATTGCTTATGCAGCCTCTGACCATGTTACCTTTGTGGAAGATTCATTTCCATTACATTGCAGCTTTTTCGCCACTAACCAACATCCCGCAGATGACTTCAAGTCCTTGCATATAGCCATTGTAATAATTCATCCATGTGCATACATACATATATCCTCAAGTATTTATGAACACACACACACACATATATATATATGTACATATTTCCTCACATAATTGAATATTTAAGTTGCATGTATGTGTGTGTATGTGTGTATTTGGCTTGCGCTATCCTTTGTTATCACCATTTGATGTACTCAGCTGCGATTATTTATTTTGATTGCATTTGGATACCAATTAATGAGCCACATTTTATGCTAATCCGAACAACTCATAAACTGGCAATATCTGAGCAAACATTTTATGCCATTTGATCTATTTAACTGACTGACTATTAAGCAACTTTTGCGCCAATCTGCACTTGCCTGCCAGCAATATGTCACAAGAGATCGATAAGCAGCTTACAAACTTTTACTGCTCTTCAAGTTGTGGCAAAGAGCAACTATAGTATGTGTGTATGAAATATTAATGCACTATGATAGCTGATTGATAGGGGATTCAAGTATTTAACAGCATAAATGAAAATTAGATACGAAATTCAAACAGAGAGAATTTTTGTATTAATTGTTACTAATCAAATTTATTTTTGGACAGCGCCGAGGGAACTAGTAGTCCTTTGGTAAATTTTTGATAATTATATATGACTATTACATATAATCCTAGCTTAAATATACATATATTTGCAAGAGTAAATAAAGCTGGTGCAGTTTCAGTTTTGTTCATGGAATTAAAATTCAAAGTCCTAGAACAGCCTTAGTCAAAAATTCATCAAAGGCATGATATGATATGTGGTTAGCTCTTCCATATCCTGATATATATAATGCAAATGCTATTAGAATACCGCAGCAAATGGAATATTTTAAATATGAATTAGACAACATTTTTATTCCGATAGCTTCGTCAGGCATAACTGCTGCCCTGAGCAATATGCTTTGCTCTTGCGAATTTGCATTCGAGCTTTGATTCTCGTGTATGTCACGTATATAGGCAAAGCAGCTGCTAAGCTTATGCAAATCTCGCAGATAATTAAATATTTATACACTTATTCACGCATACGGCTAAATATGAGGCAGCTGTGGCTAATATTTAAATTTTGGCTGCTGATTGAAATGCGCAGCGACAACAGCTTTGGTTGGTTGATTAAATGACTAAGTGGAGGCTGCACCACCAGCAGCACCAGCACCACCTGCTCCACATTGTCAACTCAGTCGTTGGTCAGGTAATGTCCTTAGCAAGAGCAAATGTTGTTGTTGTTGTGGCTGCTGTTGCCATGCGTGCTACACATGCAAATGCTATTAGGTATCCAGCCTGGGGGGCGTTTCGAGCCTTAATTATGCTGCAAACTTGCGACGATGAGGCATACTCAATGCTTTTTGCTTGCTGCGAGTCCTGCCTACAGACTGAGTCCATTCTGTGGCAATATCTGTTATCAACGTATGCCGCACAATTAGCAAAACTTGCTGCAGGTATTTCATGCACAACTAAGCAGCAGCAAGAAGCTCCTCAATACACACACTCCTAACTGTTCTCTCTCTCTCTCTCTCTCACATTCTCTCCCTCTCTCTGCCTATGCTTGTGTGCTTTTATCTATCTCCCTCTTAGCAGCAACCCCTGCTGTTTAGCACATTATGAAACTTGATTTAGCTGACAGCAAAAAGTCACGTACAATGGTGCGTATTAGTAATCTTGTGCTAACTTTGTTAGCAAGCACTTGAGTATGCCATAGCAAAAAATAGAGCAAAACAAAGAAACACAATCTCACTGGGTTAATGGAATAGTAAAAAAAAAAAAGAAAAGAAAATACAAAAAATATATATGTATATAATGGAAACTAAGAAAAACACATGACTTTAGCTCGACGTATACTTAAATCAAAGTGAAAATATGATAGAAAGTTGCCATTTTTTAATAAAGCTAAGGGAATAGCAACCTAAAAAATAAATATTACAATACTATGTTTCTTTGAGTTATTATATGCAAGTGAATCCAAAGCAAAGATAAGAATTTTTAAACTTTCTTTGGCAATTTTAATTTCACAAATACTTGAGTTAGCATTTCAGAAAATTTCATATTCATTTCTAAATTAAATTCGTATATTAAATTGCAAATGAAAAAATTAATAAATTGTTGCTAAACAAACAAATATTTGTGCTAAATGTTTTTAAGGAGTTAATTAAATTCTCGCTATTCTTGATAAGAACAGCTAGATTAAAGCCATGCAATTCGCTTTAGCTTAGCTCCCAAATAGCCATTTCGCTTGTACAAATTTGTCTTCATCCCTGGGGAACTTAGTTAAGCTCAAATTTCCATTCAGTTGTTCAGTTTTTATCAATTTACTTGTGGAAGCGCACAAATTTTATTGAACTTAATAACGCTGGACTTGGCCATAAAACGTTGAGCCGCATTGACCGGGTTTATGTTTAAGAATAACGCTATTTATGTATATATATATGAGCCATGTCTCGTGAATTAAATCCACATGGATGCGTGAGTGTTTGTAACTGTCACTTGCTGTTGTTGTTGTTGTTGCTGCTGCTGCTGTTGTCTGGCGTAATTGCTACACGGTTTTCGAGCTAATAGAATTAGAACATAAACCGCTTTATTGTCTGAGCACACACACATACACACACGCGAACTCATAACAAAGCGTTTTTATGACAGCTCAGCGGATGGGACGTCATGAAAATGCGACGCTTTTGCGAGTGCTCGCTATTAAGCTCCACAATTATTTTGCATGTGTGTGTGTGTATTTGTGTGCGTGTGTGGCTATGCTGCTTAAACGCTGACCACATCATAGAAATCACCACACACACACACACACATGCACACACACATACACACACATTGCCAAGCCGAGCAAATTATGGGCTCAGTTGACGCAGTGCAGGTGCTGCCATTTCGCTCGAATTTTTGCGGAAAGTCGCTTTTTATGTGGTTTGGTTGGTTCATCTTCTTCTTCTTGCTTTCCATCATGCTTGACCATTTATAGCGAGTGCGCGCGCATTCGCTGGAAATCAGTTTAATAGCCGCATTATCCAGCTCGGACAGGCCACGCCAATTTAAAATATAAAAAAAATATATGTTTGCTGACTTGAAAATAAATATATGAGCATGCATTCAAGAGTTTTTTTTTTTTTTTTATGATGAAAAAAAGGAAAATATTATGACTCATGCGGAGTTAAAAGCAATTTTAATAAAGTTTATTCAACTGATCATAGAATGTGTTTGTGCGCTGACTGAATGACTGATTGACTGGTTGAATGGGTGATTGATTGAACAAGAAAAGAAGTGGATGTCTGAAAGATTATTGATTCTGCATTTCACTGACTGACTTTGATTGACTGACTGACTGTCTATAGTTAAACTAATTTTATATGAGTGGAAAGGCAGGATTGATGATTGTCTGTTTGATTGATTGGCTCAAAGGGTGACCGAGAGTTATTAAGAGACTGGCTAGCTGATTGATGGATAAAGCAAGCTAACGGATTGACTGAAAGACTTACAGATCAGGTGATACCCATTTAATTCTGACTAAAAATAGCCTAAAAGCCTCACAGAATAACTAGTGATTGATTGCTTTGATAGTTAAAAGATCGGGTGACTAAGCGAATTGATTGAATAACTGATTATAACTGGATAGCGGAGACTGAGGGCTTGCTGGCTGATTGACTGAGAGACTGACTGAAGCCGCTGAGTAAAAAATTTATTAATATGCTGACTGGTTGGTTGATTGATTGATTGAATAAAATATCCAAAAATTAATATACCTACAGAAAGACTTATTGATTTATATGTGAAGACACTGCCTGATTGACTGAATGATTGGCGTGTTGGCTGATTGAATACAAAAATCTAAGGACTAGCTAATTGACGAACCCAGTGAGTTGCCGACTTCCATATAGATTGAAATGCTGAAAAAGGCACTGACTTAAGCGCTGTCTAAGACACTAACTGAGAACTGTCTAAGGCTATGTCCAAGTGATAAATTGAAAAACAACTGATTAACTAACATAACTATTAAACGAGTGTATTTAATATTTAAATAATGAAGACAGTTTCACAAACTAATAATTGAAGTAATTGTGACTCAATAGTTGACGATTGCTGACTGATTGACCGCACTGACTGAATGACTAATCAAAGGACTGAGATACTGAAGAGGTAAATGAGTGATTAATTGAACAATTTACCTATAGACACCAACACAATTGACTGATTGAATGGCCTACCAAATGATAGTCAGACTGAATGGCAGACTTAATGAAAAGCCGACTGACTGACTGATTGATTACTTAATCTTTTAACGGATTAATGCACTGTCTGTCTAACAGAGCGGCTGAGTTGAGCTCCAGCCTAAATGACATTCACATTTACAAAAAAAAATTCTTGCATATCTTAATATTATTAACTTCCATCAGAATATTTTATACCTATCAACATCAGGCATACAGCAAATATGCATACATAAATATATATATATGTATATTTATATATGTAAGATAAAAATATTGACGTTGCTTCTCCTGTTTTCATTGCATACGACTGAGCGCTGCGAAACAAATGTCAATAATTAAAGCAAAAGGAATTATTAATAATAAAAATGCCTGCCAGGGGATACAAAAAGTGCATTTTATTATTTAAAATTATTCAAGCGTTGCACCGCAAAAACAGAGCTATTCATTTAACATGCAAAATGTGCCCATTTTTATATGCACTTCCTCTACGATGCTGCTTTAACAGAATAAAATAAAACAGGGTAGACACAAATTCACTGCACAGCGTAACATTTCAATTCGAGTCTAAAAAAAATAAATAAAAAGACAACAATTGCTTCTCATACCTTGTTAAGCACATATCATATTTTTTCAACCTGTTTCGTTTGTTATTGCTGCTGTTTTCTGAATCACAATGCGAACTCCAAAAAATGCTGTTTATAAAATATAAAAAATAAAGCCAGAAACAAAGTAACAACAATAGTCATTGGAGTCGGAGTCCTTTGAGAGCACTTGGTTATGTAATCCCCGTCAATGGCATTGCGAAAATTAAGCAAAAGCAACAGAAATTGCGACATAAAAGAGCGCAGGACGACTCCGTACACTAATAAAATAAAAGGAGCAACAAAGCAGCCGGAAAAAGTAAAAAAATTTGGGTGAATACAGTATAAAGTAGAGAGAAGAAACTGTTGCCCAATGCCTCCTAGCCTGCGCCGCCTGCTGCCCCCTTGGGGAATTAAGGGCTCCACGGCGGGGGCCAGGCTGCGTCTAATTATCGGCCAAGCAGCAGACAATATACTGAACATTTGGAGCATTTGGAAAATGGAGCAGTTGGCCGTGGCAGCTGGCTGGCAATTTCACTTTAAAATTTATACAAACTTCCGGCCATGCAGGCAGGCAGAGGCCTATACATATGTATAAAACACCTAACAACAAAAAATTAGTCTCTAATCCTGCCTATATTGAGTGTAGAGCCTCGTGGGAGTTACCTTCACAAAGTGGAGATTATTTAAAATAAATTTGTAAATATTAGTATAAGAGAAGAAAATCGTCTGTATGCAGAAGAACTCCAGGAGATCATTTAGAAAATGCCTGCATCAGCAGAGAATGTTCCCATTGGATCGATTGCAACGATCTCTACCTGGCGCCCTGCTCAGGCTTTGAGTGGAAGTCGCCCTATATAAAGGGCAGCAGCAGCAGCAGCATTTATTCAGTCGTCCAGACCCGGTGGGGTCAGTCGTACGTGCAGAGAAAGTGAAGTGTTTTATTTTTTATTAATTATTTTTTATTTTTAAATTAATTTTTTTTTTTTTTTTATTGTTCTTTTTTTTTTCAACTTTTCTTATTATTTAAAAATTTTGTTATCTATATTTTGTTTATTAACAAAAATTTGTTTATTTCAAGTTTTTTATTTAAAATTTGTTTTTATTTAAATTGTTTATTTTTTTATTTTAATATTTTTTATGTGAACAAACTCCGTGACACGAGAATTTCATATATCTTATATATACATATATAAAATATATATATAATTATCTGTCTTATATATATATATTTTTATATTTTTTGTTAATTATTTAAATATTTTATATATTTTAATATCACATTTATCCATATATTGCAGAATATTTAATCAATAATTTAAAATAATAAATCATTAAATATTCTTTATTAAGCAGAAACTCATTCTCTATATCCTGAGCTAGAGTACAATTTTTTAATAATAAATGTATGCCGTTCACAACTTTGTAGCAGAGTGTCACAGTTTATACAGAGTCATACCTAAACTGTATCCAGAGCGTGAAAAATCACCGACAGTTGTGCTCCTTTGGCTTGTTAGCCGGCAAAACGGCAGCGGCAACAGCTGCTGCCAGTGCTTGATAAACCTCTAGGCAATGCCAGCCCACAATTGAGCCACGTTTTGTGGCCGTCGAGTAGATGCTGGCAACTGCACTAACAAGATTCGACATCTGAACGAGAGTAATCCATCAGCGGGCGAGCATCAGAATGGATTAAGAAGAAATGTGTGTTTTTACTTTGCCATCAGTCTCACATCGACAGACATTTGATGCTCTAAAAAAGTTGATGTCTGAAATGGGGTATAAGGAATGGGAGAGCATATATATTAGGAATTAAAATTCTATGAATTATTAAAATCAATATTATATAAAAAAAATAAGACATATTTCCAGTTTATAATTTTACTCTCTTATATAAAAATTATTTGGCATGAAAGGGTATCTCCAAGTCGATCAGCATGCACAGCTCTTGAGCTCCGTTTTTTTTAATCGCAAATAATGTGCGGCATTTGCGTTTGGAACGCGGATGTGTTTCATTTTTCACAATGGAATGAAAGTTCAATTATTTGATTTGACAGGCGTTGCCAGAAAGAGGGAGAAGGCAGGCAGCCAGCAGACAGCCACTCAGCTACTGTGTGGGCATGGCACTTGCCCAGATTTAAGCACAAACAACAACTGCCAGAGCATGTTTTATACACAACATGACGTTGAGTGCACAATTGAAGTGTAATTTATTAACTTTCCCATGCGAAATGAGTTCTTTTTCTTCTGCTGCTTCTGCTGCTTCTGCTGCTGCTGCTGCTGTCCGTGAAGCAAGGCACACAAAGAGACCAGGTTAAGCCCAAGGAATCCAGTACTTTGTTGCTTAAGCTTTTATGTACGCCTCTTGTACTCGGCAAGTGCTTTACATTGTACGTTCAGTTCTCGAAAAACCTCAGCTCGTTTAATAGATTTGTCAAATTACTTCACTAACGAATAAATTGCTTTTGTAGTCAATCACAGAACTCAAGCATCCATTTTACCAAGAATACTTCAACTTAATTATTTGATATAAGCGACAATTGGGCTCCTTTCCTTCTCTAGAATTTTATATCTTAAAAATGTAGAGGATTTAATGTTCGGTAAAAAATAGTGATTTCATTTTAAATAAAATATAGGTATACAAAAATGTTGTTTCTTAATATATGTGAATTTTAAGTTAAACAAAATATTATAAATATTCAAAAAACCCAAGTTGTGCCAACATTTAAATACAAATAAATCATAAACATATGTATTTAGCTACATTACGTATACGCCATGTTCACTAACAGGCTATATAAATAAAATCAATGGTAACTTAACAAATTTTTAAACTTATGCCTATAGTACTGATTAAAATGAACATGGAGACAGGATCACACCCACACACATTCATACATTTAAGCCAAATGATTAAGCAAAACCCAAGGTTGTGATTACTTTTGCTCGAATGCTGTACGCAAATGTCGCAGTCAAATGGGTTTCGATGGCTTTGGTTTTGGTTTGGCATGGCGATAAACCCCATAAACAACGTGCTCAGCCGGCTTATATATTGTCCAAAATACATTGACAAATACGCACGTATGCACACATACATCAATCTGAGAGCCAACCGCACATTGAAACCACCTTTTACTGAGCGTGGGTTGACGGTTGGCTGGCATGGCTGGATGGGTTCGGTTGGGGTGATGTGATGCCACTCTTACAGTTTACAACACATTTTAATGAGTTCTTCTATTTGCTGGCTGCGGCTGGCATTAAAAGGGAAACCCATCTGTGGCTGCTATAGCCGACCATAATTTGCTTTTGTTTGGCTTTCGAGTTGTTTGAATCTCGCATTGGCTGTAGTTGTTGCTGTTTGTTTTCCTATATTTTTTTTTCTTTTTGTAATGTGGCTTTTGGGCACTTTTTCGATTTTGTTTGTTTTGCGGGCGATAAGTGGACGTGCCCATTGTCTGTGCATGTACATAAACCTAATAAAAGGCAACACTAAAAACTGAAAACAACACTCGAATTGGCTGGTTAAATGGTCTGAAATATTGCCAGAGCGACAAGGAAAATGAGGCGGCTGGAATTAACTGAAATTGAATCGTATATGTACATATTCGTGTGTATGTGTGGCATAAACTTCAAAGAGCTGCCACAATACGAGTCCTGTCAAAAGGCTCGGCTGCAGCCACAGGCTCACCGACTGTGTGCAATTGCCATTACTTAGTCATATGGCATATATACATACATATGTATATACATACGTACCGAATCTCAGCCAATTGGTTGGCGTGAGAACCAATTTGCAACTATTAAATGCGCGCCAGCAACAGAAGCAGAAGCAGAAGCAGAGCAGAAGCAGAAACTGAAACAGCACAAACAAAGGCAATGCTGAAATGTTGCCAACTTTTGTGATTTCGCCTGTGAATGTGCCAATCTTAGACACTCGAGCCTCCAACTCTCAGTCGCTCAGAGGGCAGAATGTGAATACGAATGTGAATCTAAAACTGAACCAGCGTCAAGTTGCCGTAAGAGGAGTTGAGGTGAAAACTGAGCTACAAATTGCAGCACTTGTATCAAGATAAAGTCAAAAACAGGCAAAAAGTCAACGGCTGGCAGTTCGTGCGGCATGTTTGAAAGGAGCACAGGGCACACACACACACACATACACTTGTACACACATATGTATTTATGTAGCATATGTATAGAGCCAACCCCCGCTCATTCACAGTAAAACATTTGCATAGCTTCGGCTTCGGCTCTGGCTTTGCCTGTCTCAGGTTAAAGCTCAGCTATATTCCCTTTCTCACTCTGCCTAAAGACCCGTTCTATGCCCATTCCCGCTCGCTATCCCTCTCGCTCCCTCACCCTATTGTGGCTTTGTTTGGCTTTGTTACTCGTTTGCCCTCAGGTTTTCATGTGCTCAGCTATATTGAAATGCTTGGATTTGAGCCGACACTCGATATGGCACGTAGTGCTTAAAGACAATAAGAGCTAAATGCTGAATTCCTGACATAGTTAAGCCAACAGCATCAATAGCATTCGCATATTTGGGCTGTGCTTTGACTACAGCTGTGCTCCAAGATCAACAAAATCTTTAAATACAATTAAATATGTGAATTTGGCAGAAACAGTTAGTAATATTAACCTTACCTTTTATTTATACTCATAACTTTCATATACTTTTGGTTCATTAAGTCTAAATAAAATTTAAAAAATAAATAAATAAATTTATATAATAATATTTAAATTCACATGCTCTACATTTAACATACATAAATTCTTACCAAAGTCTGCCAACCGCTGAAAAGTTAGTTGTACGTTGCGTATACGCCGTGTTTCCCTGTGGCTTGTTTGGGCTAAAATGTTTGTTGGCTATGAAACTAATTAAAATATGCACAACTTGCCAAAATACTTAAAAGCAACACATGCGGGTGCACACGCAACTCTGCCTCTCTCCCACTCTCTCGCTCTCTCGCTCTCTCTCTCCCTCTCTTTCTGCATGTATTGTGTTCAGCTGTTTGTTTGCGGGCCAGGTAAACGCGGCTCATGCAGTTTTTTGCAATTTTCCACTTAGTAGGTTTTTGCGCCGTGCCTTGTTTCGCGTTCTTTGTTAAGTAAAATTCTTTTATTTATGCGCTTTCCAAGCCAAACATACTTATATACGAAAATTTTTCCCCAAAATTTAAACAGCTTTGCTTTGGCTCAGATATCATTTATTTATATCTTACTCGTATAGTCTTCTCTTTTTAATACTGGCTCGAGCTAGAGCGAATTTATGGCTAGGACTTTCAGCAAATATGAATAATTCGCATCGACAACGCAAGCTAAAAAGTAAATATTTGAAATGTAGGTCAACAAAGCCAAGGGAAATTCTGTATTTCATTTGGACTAAATTGAAAAATTGTATTTTTGTTAAACAATATTCGTCTTTATATTCTTTTCTTGTTCGTATTTTATTATTTAAGAATACGTTTTCGTACAATTTTTATCTCGCGTGGGCCGAGTCTCTTGCGCTTTATCCTTATGTAAAACATCCTGCATAAAGTTCGCATAAATTTCTTTAAGAACTAAAAAACAAATCTTTTTAATTGTTCTGCACGGCACAGCAAAAAGTTGAGCGCCAATTTGTTGCACAAGTTTTTGGCTTTTACTACTACTCGCGCTATGATCTCTGCCCTTTGTCTCTACCTCGGCGCGCCCCCACCCTCACTCTGGCTGGCTTTGTTTTGCCCTCTTCCTAGCTGGCACGAAGGCAAACAAGAAAATTAGTTAAAAACTTTGGCAAAAACAACGCTCAACTTTCGGCTTCGCTGTGTTTAGCAAAAAGCACGGCGCAGACCAACAAAAAAAAATGTTGATCAACTTTTACCTAGGCAGCAATATTATAGTAAAAGCTGTATAAAAAAAAAAAATATATATATATATATATATATATATATATATATATATATAAGTATATCTATGTATGTATATTTATATAAATATATATGTGTTTAATTTGTCTAGCATTGTAATGGCCAAATATAATGCATGGCATGGCAAACAATTAAAACAAATATTTTTTTGTTTTATTTATTTTTTTGCTTTTGTATTTACAATGAGATTGGAAAAAAATGCCAATGCCAATGGCAACGCATTTAAATTTTTTAGAGAGAACGGACAAATATTTTAAAGTTAAAGTAAAATATATAAAAAATATTAAATTCGCAAAAACTTTTAATGGGTATAAAAAAATATATATATACTAAAGTAAATTAAATAAAAATATTTAAAAATTATGTAAACTCTTATTATCAAACAAGTTCGAAAGCTACAGATAAAATATATATTTTCTTCTCTCTGTTATATGTTTATCAAAATAAAAAATAAAAATAAAAATAAAAAAAAAACAATACATTTAATTTCCAAAACACACACAACACGCAGCCATTTCAGTTAAGTCTTTTGTATATGAGCAGCCGGAAATGGGAAGTAATTAAATTTTAAACGCAGCTGCCAACTGCCAATAATTTAATTGAATGTGGCAATTGAGCTGCCGCGCCGCTGGTTATTGGCCAGCCAGTAATTAAAGTCAAGCCAACAGCTACAAAGAGACTAATACTACTCGACGAGATGAGCAGGCAGCAGGCGCAGATCGGCAGGCGCGCAGGGGGATGCTAGGCTAGAATTGTTTGGGGGGGCTGCTCAAATTAAGCCAAAACATTTGAGCCAACTTCAGTCTGTGCGTGTGCCCGCATCGCCCGCTGCCTGTCAAAGCAGCATGCCACTTGACGCCTAATGACCAGTTTAATGGGGGTGCTTGATGCCAGGGGATGTCCAAAGCCAGCCACCCGTCCCGCTCTACTCCACCCCGTTAATGTCCAGAACATTTTCCAGTGAAATGGCCCAAACAAAAGGCGGCCGCCTGTCGATTACCTTTGTTTGGGGCCCGTTAATTAAGTTTTGGGGGCGAGCGCAACGCTGGCAAAATGTTATGGCCAAGTTTTCTATTACCGACTCGAGCACACGCACCTTAATGAGCCACGTAGGCGTATGAGTAACGCACAAATTGCCTGCCCCAAGTGCGCTGCGCTCTGCTCTGCTCTGCTGCGCTGACTATCCCAACAACATATGCGTAATTGCCACAGAAATGAAACTCGAGCAAACATAAGAAACAGGCCGCATCCGCATCCGCATTCGCATCCTGAAACAATGCGCGAGCATGCGACAAATTTGCTGGCAATCAGTTTGGCCTCCCATTAATTTATATATATATATAAATATGTACGTGTGTGTGTTGTTTTTTTTCGCTCTGCTCAACTTTCACTTGGGGGCAAAACTTTTTGCACACAAGCTTCAAAAACTGAAATCGAAAATTGTTTACCAAGCGAAGCGCTTAGCTAAATGTCTTCCGTGCCAGTTCTCCAATTCTCCAGCTCACCTCCGCTGGGAGGAAGTACTTGACATGCGAATGTGTCTGCGTAAGTGGGTGTATGTTTGTGTGTGTGTGTGTGTGCTGTCCTGAACCAGGGCAGGTGCAGTGGTTGTTTGGCCATAAAAAGCAACGACAAGTGCAAATGCTACAAGCAACAACACACAGCAATGCCAGGCCCCCAATGCTAAAACTCAACTCCCCAAATTCAATCCCAGCCGAGCCAGTCTCAGTTCCAGTCTCTGTCCCAGTCCCAGTCCCAGCTGCCGTTGCTGGTATTTACATGCAGACAATATGAAGCAGCTAGTATATGTTTATAACATCCGCAAATTGTTGAAGATAACAATTATTGTGCATTGAGAGCAAAGGCAAACACAGCAGAGCCAGCTGCCACAGAGCGTATCGAGTCGTGTACTCGACTGTTGCCGGCTTGTTAGACTTGTGGTACAGTCGGAAATGGTAGTTTACGGAAACACACACACACGCACATCAAAAGAGAGTGGTAGAAAGAGGGAAAAAGCCAAGTCCAAATAGGATCGAGATGTGCCATTAGATTCCAGCTTTAGTTTTGCGGTTGAGCACTTAAAAAAAGTTGTAAATTGACATGACTCGGGGCATTAACAAAGCTTTTCAGAACATCGCATTTCGTGTATGTGTGAGCGGAGCACAGGTGTCGCTCATTACGGCAATCAATTACGTTGTCAAAGGTAAAGTTTGCGTGAATATTAAAGCAGGCGATAGAGTGGATAAAAAATGTATTTATATTATATAAAAATCTTGAATTTATTGCAAATTTAATTAGGTTATTTTGATAAAAAATTTTATATAATATGTGCAATACTACTTAAAAATATATAAGAAATATACAAAAATATATACAGAGAAAATACGAATGAATATTATTAAATGTGGAATAATTACGTATTAATATTTTGTTTAATCTAAGCGCAAGTCAGAAGGCAGTGGAGATTATTACAAAATATATAATATTTATATTAAATGATTAAATGATCCAGCAAATTTTTTGGGTGTATTCTCTTGAGTCTTTTCCATCTTTTTCTGCAGCGAAATTTCTCAGGCAATATTAGTGAAAAGATTACGTAGAAATTGTTAACTAGTTCAGTTTTGCATATTTACAATTAAATTCTTAGTAGTCGAAAAATATTTAAGAAATATCGCATTATCAAGCCAAAGTCAAATTATTATTATTATTATTTATTTATTTTTTTTCTGTAAAAATGTTTATATTTTATTAACAAGATTTCTGCTACCAGATAATCTAGATAATCTAGTTTTACATTAAAAATGTATAATTATTATTTTCACATACCATTTATTTTATCTAAATCAATCGCTGCCTAAAGCCTTATTTCCTAAACACAAACCTTTTAATTTTAATTGAAACGTAAAAGTGCTTAAAAGGATTTTTTCTTACAAATTGATTGCCAACTTTTCTAATATCAAATGGGCACGTAAATGTTTGCCTATAATTTCAATAAGCCATAAATAAGAGGGCCGTCGATGCCTTTATGATTATTGTTTTGTGTGTGCCAACTACTTAGCCGGCTGGCCTTGGCTTAAGTATTACATAACTCTGTCAAGCCTTGACCCTTTATGGCTCTTCTGGCTATTGTTCAAGCATTTCATAAGTCTTCATTTGCTTTTGCATATTTATAAGGCCACAATGGAGTCCTTCGCAAAGGACACACACAAAAAGTAAACGTTGTAGCATTTGTATTAGCCAAGCGAGCAGAAACAAAGCCAAAAGCGAAACTCGTACGCCCAAATGACAGTCGGAATAGACACACACACACACACATACATACATACACACACATCGCATATCGCAGCAACGCCCTCATTGAGTAAACATTGAGTCAACACTTCCGCTACGATAACATCAACATGGCGCCAACATTATATAGGGCCAGCAACGACGGCCAAAATAGATAAACCGGCCAAGATAAGGACGGAGAGATGGCGGACGAGACGGCGAACGCGCAATCGAAATGCTTAACTCTTGGCCAGCAATTTTTACCCAATAAATTATTTTATCTATCCAGACAGAATATACCCGCAGCAGGAGTAGCAGCGGCAGACGTTGAATGCCACGTGGCATAAAATGAAATTAGAAGCACATCAGCATGCCGCGGCGACTGTTTATGAAAATGTCATTAAAATGGTCGGCTATAATAATACCCGAGTCCCCTGCAGCTCTACGCCTCGAATGTCTAAAAACCCACTAAAAGCAAAAACTAAAATAAAACAAAGCCAGCACAAAGCAAAATTAATTAAGAGAGCTAAAGGAATGCTCGTGTGTGGGTGTGCGGGTATCCTGTGTGTGGGTGTTGAGTGTGTGTGTGTCTGTATGTGTTTCTTTCGGAAATTGATATTCATTTGCAATTGTCATAGTATTTGTTTTGCCTCATATTATGTAGATGTGCCCCGAAGACATGAGCCAAAGTATCAGAGAGTGAGATTTGTAGTTTGCTTCAAGCGATTCGCTTACAAAGATTTCTAGGAAATTTTGCTCAATTTAGTTCTCTTTTTTTATGGCACAAAACTCTTAAGTAGCAAAATATCATAGAGTGTAGACAGCTAAAGCTTCTGTATATAATAAAAAAATATAATTTATAAATCCTGAATAAGATAAGCTAACAAATAGCGTTTGCGGTTCTTGAAGCTGAAAATTTCTTAAACGAGTATATGTTTATTTATTATATATATAGAATAAAGTTCATATTAAGCTGAAAATAGTCAACTAAATACAAATACTCATTATATAAGAACACATACTTAGAAAACTGAAAATTTTAATTTCAATTTATTTGATATATTAAAATATTGAATTTATATTTTTTAATATAATATACACAATAATACAAAAAATATATAATAATATTAAATGTAATACATAATAATATTAAAAATATATATATTTTATTTAAAATAAATAAATAAATAAAAAATTTAACACAAAACTAAAATAAATAAAACAATAATAATAACATATATTTAATAATAAAAATAATAATAATCTTTAAGTTCCACTCGTTAGATATTTATAAATTGTTATTGCTTTTTATTTTTATATAAAAGTTTTTGTTATAAATTTTACATTATTTAATTTATAGAGAAAAAGATTTCTATATAAATTTATATATATGCATATATTTCTTCTTTGATCTTTTGTTGTTATAAAACTCAGATTAATTTGATATTAATAGAGAAGTAGAAGCTCGTTTCTTATATTCAAGTTTAGCATACAAATGAATATCTGTACGATAATCTCACATACGTTAGCTTAAATCAGTGGCGCAAATGGCATCAACTTTTGTCTAGGGTATTCTCATTGCGACACAGATTTCCGTCATTGATTTCTATTTCTATTTCAATTTCTATTTCTTTTCCTTTGTGCGATTGCTTCAAATGTAACTGCTGCTTGTGTGTGTGTGTGTGCTCGTGTCCTGTTTGCTCTAGTGTTCGTCGTGTCGCTTTTCGATGCCGTTCGACATTCTAATTTGAGTTTCTCTTATCTATTTGGCAGCCATTCGCCTTTTATGTATTGTTGTAATGAGGCTTTAATATCATTATTTGAGCATTCGCTGGCGACAGCCGGAGGCAAATGATTCTCTGCCATTCGTGTGTGTGTATGTGTGTATAGGACTGCTCCACATAATGAATTCAATTTGTGCGCTGCCAAAAATTGCAAGAAAAAGGCAGAGATTGAGGCAGCGAGGGGGCAAGGGAGCGCGGGAGCGGGGACGCAACTCAATATAAAAACTGTTGTTGGTGTTGGGCAAATTATTTGCCAATATTAAGCGATAATTTATTTCAGCATTCGCTTTTAAAATTTGTTAGCCGCGAGCGCACAATTTATGCCGGGCTGTCTGGTATGCACACACACATACTAATACACATGCTTTTGCATGTACACACATGCAAAATCACAGGAAAATTAATTTTCGTTACATTCGCTTTCGCACAATCACAGGCTCAATTGTGCGCGAAATTTATTGCTCAGCTAATGTTTGGCCTAAGGATAAAATTGTGAGCGCCTATCGAATTGAAGTTTTGCATAAATTATGCCCAGATACAAGAGTCTGATTAAATTTGAATTGCGTTTAGCACACACACACACACACAGTGACATACTTAAATTTAGTTGGCCAAGAAATTGCCGCAGTGCAGTTGAGTTAACAAGAAAATCGTTCAATTTACTCTAAGTGCGCTCTGCTAGAAGGAATCTGATTCACTTTAACTTAATCTAATCAAATGATTTACTGATGGACTTCGCTTGTGGGTCATTCAAGCAAATCATATTACATTTTATGGATTAAAATCTAAATCATTTTAATTTGAACATTATTTTTGATGGTAATTACGGCAAAGCCAATATAAATCTAGGCTTAATTTAATTGAATTTTATGTAAAGTTTAATATAAGCAAAGTGTTAATAAAATATATAACATAAAAGTATATTTAAGCTTTTCTGATTTTATTAAAAATATATGTATATCCAATGGGAAAATTTTATTTACTACTTAATTATTTGTATGATTTATGTCTTCTTAACATTTTTTAACAATTATTAACTATGGGAAATCAGGGTTATATTGGTTTTGTTGAAATGTATGTAACAGGCAGAAGGAAGCGTGGCAGACCCCACAAAGTGTATATATTTTTGATCAGGGTGACGAGCTGAGTCGATTAGTCGATAGCACTATTATTCTGTCTATTTCTTCAAAGTATTCCTTTTACGTATTTCGAAATATTTCTTCTAGCATTTTCTCTAAGTATTGCTTCCAAATATTTTTGTGCTAAGTATTTCGACATTCCTCTAAGTAATTCCTATACGTATTTCCTTTACGTAATTCCTCTACGTATTTCCCTTACGTATTTCCTCTACGTCTTTAATGCTCAGCTAATCGATCACACACTCTGCTTGACTTTATTACGCTGACCCCCAGCAGGCCTGGACGACTGAAGACTGACTGAAGAAATGCTGCAGCTGCTGCCCTTTATATAGGGTCACTTTTACTCAAGCACTGTCTCTCTCAAGTGTTGAGCCCGACGGCAGGCAGTGGGAACGCTCTCTGCTGCTGTGAGCATTCTACCTTCACTTTACCTAAATACAAATACCAAATGAGAGCTGCTACATACACATAGACAACTTAACTGATCTTCTCTCTCTCCTTCCTTTTACTTTTACCCAAGTACTGTATGCGATCGTGCCTATGTGTGACTATTTATGTATGTGTGTGTGTGTGTGTGTGTGTGTGTGTGTGTGTGTGTGTGTGTGTGTGTGTGTGTGTGTGTGTGTGTGTGTGTGTGTGTGTGTGTATGCGTGCGTGCCATGTGTGTCTATATATATATGTGTGTGTGTTTGCCAGAAAGACGCGAAGAATTATTGATATATCAGTTCTCCGAATGGTTCAGGGGATTTCCTAGTCGAGCAGTCTCGTCTAGAGCATTCTTACTTGTTTTATATTTCCTTTCATAGCTCAACACGGCATAAATGTAAAAATTCTCTAAATTAATATAATTTTTCTTTCATTTACTCTCGATATATTTTTATATACAAGTTTAGAGGATTATACTTTCAACGTTCATGCTTTTAGCAGGTATTACACTTAAATACGCTGGTTAAATAATTGGTAAAATCGCTCAGAGCGCTCGGCTGTCAGACTCGCATTTCCTCCCGCTGCCCAGTTTGTGTTTCTGATGATTTTAATGCCTTGACTGCTATTGTGGGGCTCCATTGTTTTGTTTTGCTGACTACTTAAAAAATGAAATGATGGCAACTTGCAGCATGCTGCAGGCAGATGCGGATGCCGCAGAGCGCAGCCTTTTATTGCGCTCGCATAAATAATACATATACTCGTATATGTTTAACTGAAAGGCAGTAAGCTGCTGAAGACTTAAAACAAAGGAAAAACAAAAAGAGTATGAAAAAATAATGCAAAAATTAAGAAAAGCATACGGAAAAAAACGGGCGAAAAGGGCAAAGCATAATAATTATAAGCCATTGTTGGCAGGCACTGAATGAAGGAGGGGAGCAGAGAGCCGAGAGCAGAGCAGAGGGAGTAGTGGGGTGAGCCCTTGAGCTGAAGTCAAGCAGCAGACGCCATAAAGAGCGAAAAATGTTTAAATAATTTTATCAAGCGTCTGCGACATGCAAAGTGCATTTAAACTAGTTATAAAGTCGCATTATTTGCCATCAAATTCAATGCTCGATGCGAAAGTTTTCCCTCAATCTCGCTGTGCTCCACTCGCTCGCTCGCTCGCCGTTGGGGCGCGTTTTTCCACTGCATTTTTCTTAACGCACAAATTTCAGAAATTTTTACATAAATCTGCATGAAAAATGACATGCTCCGGGTATGCGATGCAATAAGAAAATATACTCTGCTCTTATCAAAGCATTTCTTGACTCCCTGGCAAAACTATAATTTTCCGGCATTTGTTTTATGGCATTTAAATGCTGAACGAAAATTATATAGCTTTTGTTGCAGCTGGTGACGGTAGGAGAAGGGAGTAAGACTTTTATTTACTTGGCAAAGTTATGCATTCTTTGTGGTTTGCTTTTTGTGGTAAAATAAATAAGTAAATAAAATAGGATTCTGGAAAACGCATTTTAGCCAGAAATTCTATGAAATATGTAAAATCAACAAGAAAAATATGTTATCCAAAGAGAAGATAGAAAAGCAAACAGATTACGGCTATATATGTATGTATCCAGAGTATTTACCAAATTTTATGAAGACATTTTGCAAAAGTGAGTTACTTGCATGGAAAAACAGATTGGCCACGCATGAATACAAATTCATATACAAACAGAACGTAAGATGTGAATGGGATTTATTTCACGAAGCCATAAGTGAAAAATATAGAAGTAAAAAATATGCTTAAATTTGTATTTTTGCTTCACTTTTTAAATCTAGTAAATCATAAATGAATGTAAAAAAAATAATAATAATAATAATAATTTATAAGCATAAAATACTAATAAATTTTATATTTATAATACAAATTGTATCAAATAGGAAAATAAATTAAGATACATAAATTTATTAAAATAATGAAGTTACATTAATTTATTAAAATAAATTGCAAATATTTTTCTTTTTTTTTTTAATTCACTAAAGTTTTTTGAACATAATAAGTCAAAAATTAAATACATTTTATATGAAATAAATTTAAAAATATTTTAACACTTAGATGCTATCCCTAAAATATATATTTATAAAAAATACATAATTTTGATTATATAAAATTAATAAAAAAGTAAATTGAAAATATAAATTAATAAAAAACTATCCAAGAAAATTTAACTTTAATATTTGTACTCATATGTTAAAATAAATATGTGTTGAGGTATTTATACATTTAAATAAAAATATTTATATAATTTACCAAGCTGTTTTCAACTTTCTGTTTCTTTTTAACAAAGAATAAAAAATTATCCAAGAAAATTTAACTTTAATATTTCATATGCTAGAATAAATATATTAAAGCACTATTAAATATTTATATAATTTGTCAAGCTGTTTTCAACATTCTCTCCCGCTGCTCATATAAACTGTGCAATCAATAAATAGTCTTCAACACAAACAACATATTAATTTACTTTTTGCTCATTTCTATATTCATATCCACATCCAATTTTGCCCATACGCTGCACAATTTATTCCATTCAAAAATTTCTGTGCAATGCAAAGAAACTTGCTTATGCACGAAAACTGATTAAATTTTTCGACAAATAATAATATATATATACACAAATGTATGTATGTATATGTACATGTGTGTTTGTGTGTGTTTGCCAGATGCCTATCCATCGATACGAAGCAATTGAATTCAAGCTTTTGTGCTCGTCTTTGCTGCAAGAGATTGAGGAGAAATATATGAAATATTACGTATACGCAGCATGCGCGCCAAGGCAACAACATGTTAAGTTTATCATGCTTTGCTTTTATCAGCCAACATTAATATCTATGCATGTTGTGTCTGCGCGTGTGTGTGTATGTGTGTGTGTGTGTTGTATGTGTTCTGCTTCTATGATAAATGCGCATTGTGTTCGTTTGTATTCGCATCTGTTGTTGTTTGTTGTTGTTGTATCTGTTGTTGCCGCTGGCAAAGTTGCTTTTTTCGTATGCTCTATATATTTTCAACGTTTATTTGGTTGCGGTTGCAACATTTCCTCGGTTGTTGGGCGTGGCACATTACAGTTGCATGCCAAACAATTCCTAGCAGCCTGTTTGACGCTGCCTCTGCCGCTGCTGCTGCTACTGCTGCCTCTGCCTCTACCTCTGCCTCTGCAATGAATTATGCTCATGCAACGCATTCATTATGCTGCCTTGCTGTATGCATCCCGGATCTGTTTATATCCCTGTATTCATTTTTGCTGAACATTTTGCAACACCGTTGTATAATGTAACCACGAATCCCTGTGTGTGTGTGTGTGTGTGCGTTATCTGGTCTTAGAACAAATCCACTTTGAACTTTATCAACAGACGATGCTCGACATCGTTGAGTGCCCCTCACCTACTAATTGCCTTTTTTGGCTTTGCTGCCGCGCACTTTTCTTAATTTAGTTGTGCTACTTAAGCAGTTTAATGCCACGTCGGCATTCGGCGGCCTCTAAAGACAAATTAATGACCCACGGTCGCACAATTGCGACCGCGCTGCGTATCCTGTCTGCGATCCTGGCGCCTGAATTTATGGCGGCAAAGGCTTCGCGGCCAAGCACGGAAATTGCGAGCCACAATTAAACGTCTTTGTTTGATGTTGTTGCTGTTGTTGTTGTTGTTTTTGTTGCTGCAACTTTCATCTTGTCGCGTCGCGTTCTGTGTGCTTATCGCGTTTTGATTTTTAATTAAAGCCCAAGCCAAATGTAATTCGCGAAATGGAATTTGCTTTATACACGCCCCTAAATTGGGCGCACAAACAAATGCTAAATCCAATTATCTTTTTGGCCCGGCGCACAAATTACACGGCCAAAACACAACGACTAACCAATTGATAAAAATCACTCTGAATGCGAATTAGAATGCGAATGCCGTATGCGAATGCGAATGCGAATGCCCAAATACCTTGTTTATTCCCCAAGTTGTTTTCAGACTTGAACTTTCTGACAACTTTTTGTTGCGTTTCCCCCTTACGCTCCATACTAAGCAACAGCAGCGGCGAATCGGCTAAATAGAATCAAATAAATGCAAAAAAGCCTTTTAAATGTGTAATTTGGCAAAGTTAACTTGTTACAAAAAAAAAAAAAAAAAAATTAAAATAAATAAAAAATAAAAATAAAGATAAATAAATCGATAAAAAACAGGTCGCTTCAATGTAAACACAATTTTAAACGATCAATTTAATTAATAAATCATGTAATGATTTATAAATACAAATATATAAATATTTATATTTAAATAAAAATAAATAAAATTTATTGACGTCAAATTCAAATAAAAACTTCAAAGTATATAAATTTTAATGTTACGCGTCAGTTTACTGAAAACAGCCACAGAATTGTCGTCGTAACTCATTTACAATAACCAAATAAGCCAACAGCAGCTAACCCCACCTTCGGAAGGGACTAACAGTGCGTATGACTTACAATGTTTGCATGCTGTAAGCAATAAGCCGAGAAAGAGAGAGAGAGAGAGAGAGAGACAGACTGTTGCTGTGATGTAATCTGCTCCCCACTGAGCCACGCACTTCATGATTCCCTCGTTGTTGTTGTTCTTTAAAGAAAAGTATTCAATGAAAGAGCAAGAGGGAGAGAGAGATAGAGTGGTTTGGTATTTATTTACTTATGCGAGTACGCATTTAAATGCCAAGCTATTTTGGCCCGCAGTAGCGAACATTCATTCGTTATTTGCATAAATAAATTAAAAAGCAACTCGCGCATTTGAAACGCCCACTGTCTGGCTAACAGCTCAATTTCCACGAAAACAATTAATTCAACTAACTGGGACTCTGACTCCGCCTATTAAAGAGGCTGCTAATGATGTGCACAATGATTTGCGTACTTGAAAAGTTTACGCAACGACTTAAGATGACTCGCAATCGAGAGTTATTTTGAGTGGAGCTTACATAAAGACTTATTAGTAATTTGAATTCCTTTATATTAAATGAATGAGCTTTACAAATATAGTTCAACGCGATAGAAATGAAATTGTGCTCTATCTTTGCTTATCTAACGCGTCTGCTTTAATCTCGTTCCCTTTCTCCCTCTCGCTCACGGTGTCGATGCACCCTAGAAGAGTATATACATATTTGTAATCAAAATTGCGAATTCCTCGAAATCATCAGCAAGTCCGCAAGTTGAGTAAATTGTTTGTGCACGGGTCGGCTACTTAATATGCATTTAAATAGAGCGTGCTCTATACGCGCCACTTAATTAATCATAGCTCAAGTATCATAAGCAAGCAAGTCCCACTCACTCACTCACTCTCCCCCTTTGTGTCTATCTCTTTTGCAGGCATGCGAGGCGCCAGCTGCTCGAGAAGCCAGCGTCGGAGGCGTTGAGCACGTGAGAGCCTTGAAAAAATGTCCGCTTGCATGACAATTGTAGCGTGGAGGCATTCAGACAACGCAGCAGACAGCAGCGCCGTTGAGCGCAGCGTACGTGAAGTGTGTGCCAAGAACTTGGGGCAAGCAGCTGAATATAAGCAGCCACAGAGGCAACAACAGCAACAAGAGCAACAGACGTGGCAAGGACGCTAAGCCACATGCAGCGCGCAGGGCAGGAGGCTTAGCACCTGCAGCAGCTCAACGCAGACAGAAGAGCAACGCACGGAATAACTAAGTGAGTAGCCGAAAGCCATACCTAAAAGTATTTCCAAACCCAAAAATAACAGACAGGCCAGGGCATGTCGAGCTCGGCAATGAAAGGACATCAAGTGCATTACTCAGCCGCAGCAGCCGAACAATGTTGAAAACTGAAACTGACTCAGGCACGATGCATGAGAAAATGTTGCACGAAAAGAGAATTCTAAGCATAACGTCTTCTCTCGTAGAAGCGCACAATTTGCCAAGAGCAATTGGGAATACTTGCATACATATATTTGACATACATTCAAAAATGGGCAAATAGCTGAACATGAAAATTGGTTCACTAAAATATGCAACGCATAAGTTTATAGAGAGAATAGCAAAGCATAGACTAAAAATATAGAAAGCAGAATATCAAAACTCAATTATAGTCTAATAAGATTATTGCACAGAAAAAGAGCAAGTGGCTGCTCCTTGAGTAATTCAGCATCAATTTATTTTCCAACAATTAAAAGTGCTTTTCACAATCTTCACTTGCACGCAAATCCAAGCTTCGAGCTCAAATATTTGAGCCATTAACCTAATGACCTTCTCTAGACGATGCTGTTAGCCATGCTTAAAGCCCCGCCTACAGCCCACAAGCGATGCAGCATCGGCCTCGTTGAGCTGCCTGACATGTCTGGCATATGTGAAATGCCAACTGTATTGTTGTTGCTGTTATTGTTGTTGTTGTTGTTGTGGTTGCTGTGGACGCCGAGAACAACAAGAAGGGCAAGGACACTACAGCAAGTGCAAACAAGGTGGCCACACACAAAAATAGAACAAGAAAAAAAGACAATAAGAAAGAGATAGCAAGAAATGAATGCGAAAGGAATCACGCCTGCAACAAGACAGAGACAAGAGACAAGTGGGAGTGAGAGAGAGAGAGAGCTGGCAAAGGACAGCGCCGCCAGAAGCCAAGCTGAAGCTGATTGGGGCTTGTGCAAAGAGCTACTTCAATGAGGACTTTCAAATGCCATTGCAAACTCTTCTTTTCTCTGTCTCTCTTTCTCTTTTTTTTTGTGAGAGGCGGGCCAACCACGCCCAACAAGCTGCAGGGCTCACTTTGCATAGATTTTAAAGAGTAAAGTCGAAACGGCTTGCATGAGCTCTGGCATTTCCACATTTTCAATTGTAAACAGAATATTATATTTTCAGACTGGGTTGAATATGAAAGTTGAATATGAAAAAAAAAAAAAATATATATATATATATATATATATATATATATATATATATATATATATATATATATATATATATTGTATTAATTTATCAATTTTTTATGCATCATAAGACACATTAAATGTTTATATATTACGGAATTCCTTCTGTGCAGAATTTATTTATTTATTTTAATTAAAGATGCTAAAATATTAAATTATTTTTTTATTTAAGTTTTTCCCAAAAAAAAAATTTTTTCTTTCAAAAAAAAAAAAAAAAAAAAAAAAAAAAAAAAAAAAAAAAAAATTAAAATAAACCTCAAACAAATAAAATCCATTTGGTTTTTAATTTAATACTATAAGGTGGGAATACATTTAAGCTTTCAATTTTAAAAAAACTAAATTTTTGAATTTATTAATTTTATTTATTGATCATTATTAAAGGATAGAAAATTAAATTGAATCAAAATGTGTATACTTCCAAGTACGAGAATTAGATTGAATAAATAATTTTATAAATAATTTAATAATTCTAAATAATATTTATTACATAGAAAAATAAATACAAAAATAAGAAATATATACAAAAAACAAATAAAATTAATGGTATTGGGAAAAAATTTTTATATATTTAAATAAAAATCAGAGATTAGTCACCTGTCCTATTTATAAACCCTTTAAGTTTCTATGCCCCACAAAAAAATATATTCAGCGCAATATATTAATTACAATTTTCTTTCCACTTTACAGTTCGCTTCAGCTGCCAATTTAAATCAGGAAAAAAAGAATAATTACATTTAAAAAAAAAATAAAACAAAACAAACAAAGAATTAAGGGCACGCCACAAACAGTTGTTGCTGCGGTCAATTACAGCAACAGACAGCAGCAACTACTTTAACGACAGCAGCAACATTGCAACAACGCCATTTTGACCAATATTAATAATGAAAATGTTGCTGCTCTTGAAGCGACAACTGCCGCCAGCAGCAGCAGCAGCAGCAACTGCAGCAAGCTCAACAACAACAACAACAACAAGAACAGTGGCGAGAGCGCGAAGAAAACCATTAGAAGCTGAGCCTCAGCTGCTGTTGTTCCTGCTGCTGCTGCTGCTGGGCATTGCGTGTCACAGCAGCAGCGGCGCTGGCATCAGCTACAGCACCAACAACAACAACTCGGCCAATCGCAGCTTGTCAGCGGGCAGCAGCGGCGGCGGCCTCGTACTGATTGGCTCCAGCAGCGTTGCGAGCAGCAGCATCGGATCCATAGCTAATGCGGCTACTGCCAGCGCTGTGCCCTCATTATCGCTCACTTCATCATCCTCGGCTGCGTCATCGTACGCCACCTCGACTAGCAGCAGCAGCACCAGCACTAGCAGCAGCGGCAGCAGCAGCAGTAGCAGCGGCAGCAGCAGTAGTAGTAGTTCATCATCGGCAAACCGAAGCAGTCGACTAACAAGCAACAGCAACAGTAACAACAACATAAATCATGATCAATTACCCGCACAGCTCTCATCGCGCATCATCCACACACGCAACGGCGCCATCTCGGGCGTAATTGTCCAATTAGATGGGCGGCATTTGGATCCGGTTGAGGCGTATCGCGGAATACCCTACGCCTCGCCGCCCGTTGGAAATTTACGTTTCATGCCGCCCGTTTCGGCGGCCATGTGGTCGGGCGTCAAAAAGGCAGACAGGTAAGTCAAGCCCAGAATAGCTCCGGTTCCTACATTTTTAATGGCGATTTGGAGTCGACCCAAGTTGCATGTGTGTGTGTGCGTGTGTGTGACCGTCTTTAGAAAATTATTCGCATAAATTTCCAGTTTCAGTCTGTGTGTGAGTAAGGAGTGTGTAAAGTTGAGGAGCTGACGCGCTTTTATGTTAATCATACGACCCGTGGGTCGGCCAAGCAACTACTTAAGCGCCAGTTAGCCAACTGTGAGACAGAGGCCGACATGCCCTGAAACCCTTTGGGATTGGGCATAAATTTGACTAAATCAAATATTAAATAGTTGCTCGTTAGGCTGAAATGGGATGTGGGGGTTTTTAAGCTGATTTGAGCACTGTTCTTGAAATGCTCTGAATTTAAGAGACTAAAATATAAAAAAAAATCAAAGAAAAAAACAGCGAAACAATATCAGTGAAAATAAATGGAGAAAAAAGTTAACGAAAAAGTAGTTAAATGCAATTTTCAATGCATCTAAAAGGGAAAGTTCAGTATTAATAAGTAAAAGTTGAAGTTGAAAGAAAGAAATAAAAATAGGAAAAAGTTAAAGAATATGATGAATAGTAAAAAGTGAATAAAAGAAATATTGATTGGAAAAACTTGTGATTGAATTGAGCGATTGAAAGTAACAATGAAACGAAACGCTGACAAAAGTAATCAAAGATGAAGTAGAAAACTCTGCATAAATTATTCACAATGTCTTCATTTTGTAGTCAAGTTTCAAGTGATTTATCTGTAACGACTTTTTATGCTGTAGAATAATTAGTGCTTACAGCTGTTATTAGCCTTGGCGAGAGTCTTGTCTCGCAAATTACCTCACTTCAATTCCATTAAAACCAAAATGCAGTAAATTATTTTACTTTTTGGTTGAATAACTCCTTAAAAGGGTTATGCGCTTGCGAACCCTTTCGAAAGCTAAAAAAAAGAAAACTGCCATTTAGCTGCTGCTATTTCTTGCGCAATCGCAATTTAGCTGGATTCTGCTGAACCCTCGTCTTAATAATTTAATGCGGCCCGAAGCCAACAGCTCGAACCCCTTTGCAAATCTGAGCTGTCAATTTAAATACGTTAAATCATTTCGCAGTTACTTGAGACGAGGAGATGCGCTGTCGCGCCTGCCAGCAAATACATAAAATGATCAAAAACCCATTACTTGAGGCCACTCCACAGGGTCGAGAGTGACCAGACGGTCTGGAGTGCGCAGCCGTTGCCTTCCACCGGCCTCTATCGCCCCACAATTGTCACCTCAATTAACTTGGCTCATTATTCTCAAGTGCGGCCCCAAAATGCGAAAGCACAAATACAACAAAAGTACAGCAGACTTGCAATAATGATGAAAATACGCGACGATGACAAAAAAAAAAAAAAAAAAAAAAAAAATGATGAGGGAAAGAAAGCCAAAGGTCAGCTGTGGAGACTCGATGGGGCTTCTGCTTCTGCTTGAAATGCTACACAAATTAAATATTTACGCTGCCGCCAGCCGAGCGCCAGCTGCGACACTCGAATAGCGGCAGCAGCAGCAGCAGCAACAACAATAAGAAGTCGCGGCATCTAATTTACAAACGCTCCCAAGTGGCAAATCATTATTCACAAAGATTCCCACGACAACGTTGTCCTGCAGCCGTATTGTTTGCTTTGTAAAAGGGTGCCGGGTGTCTCTATCTCTCTCTCTCTCTCTCTCTCTCTCTCTCTCTATACCTCTCTTTTGATATATACTCTAACAAGGGATACTTTAAGTACATCTGAGCTTATAAAGTGCATAAATAAATACATTATCATTTAATACAATATTTTTGTATTTTGTGCAAAACAATTTGAAGCTTCTCTCCCTCAGATTTCATTAGCATCTTTCTCATTTACTAAGTTCAAGTTGAAGTTGAAGACAATCAAAATTAAGTCAGATTTTCAACAATGGACTTTGAGTTCCTAAGGTAAAAGATAAATGTGGGCACAGCAAGTGTAAGTGTATTTATTCTGAATTTTGTATTCCTTTACATAGGATGTAATTAAATTCAAATTAAAATCTATTTCCAAACCAATCTTACGATTTCATTATATTCTTTTATTATATTTAGTCTTTTCAATTTTACTTACATTTTCCTTCTCCTTTCATATGCATATACAACGACTTTTCTTTTAATAAATCTTATCTTATATTTATAAAAAATTAAATTAAATCTCATTATCAAAATCCTGTATCTTTCTTTTCTTCTGTCACATGCAGCTCCCATCTCCGTACATCTCAATTTAATATATACATAAATATCATATTATAGAGTATTTGAGTTCAGCATAGTTTTTCTTCGAAGATCTCCGGCAATTTATTGTTGATATTTCCATTTTTATGGCTTATGAAAAAGTAAAGCCTGTGAAAAAGGGACCTTAAATCAGAGCTGCGCAAATAAATAAAACTGTTGAGAATATCTGCCAAGTCAAAGCTGATGAATGACGAGCGGGCTGTGTGTGGCACCTGCTGCTGCTGTTGCTGCTGCCACGAAATTTTCGGCTGACATCATCGCAATTGTCAGACAATCTCTGTTTGTCTGTTTGTTTGTGTGTCAGCTCCCCATCGTGAGCCGCGCATTGCCTGTGGGCGCGTTGACAGCTTGGGCCCGGCTAGCCAATAAACTCCTTGAGTAATGTTCCACTGATTTTTCAGCACGTCAGCGTAATAAAGCTGTTTGGACCATCAACGGACGACCGGACGGCCAGACAGCCAGACAGACAAACACTCAGACTCAAGGTACAAAAGATCATTTACAAAACGCGAAACTGGATACGTTACGGCCCATTCCTGCAGCCTCCAAGCCACAGGAATTGCCCTGGCTGGTACTTGAGGCTTATTAGCTTAGAATAAAAAATAAAATGTATTTATAGGAGAATGCCTGGACGGTATATAAAACGAAGTTTATTTGCTGGCTCAAATGATATTTAAGTATTTATGGTAGACAGAAGTAGGACAAGCTTGCCAGTGAAAATTCAAAGATTTACGGTCTTCTTATTTCTTCAGGCTTCTTATCTCTACAGATACAGATACAGATACAGATACAGATACAGATACAGATACAGATACAGATACAGATACAGATACAGATACAGATACAGATACAGATACAGATACAGATACAGATACAGATACAGATACAGATACAGATACAGATACAGATACAGATACAGATACAGATACAGATACAGATACAGATACAGATACAGATACAGATACAGATACAGATACAGATACAGATACAGATACAGATACAGATACAGATACAGATACAGATACAGATACAGATACAGATACAGATACAGATACAGATACAGATACAGATACAGATACAGATACAGATACAGATACAGATACAGATACAGATACAGATACAGATACAGATACAGATACAGATACAGATACAGATACAGATACAGATACAGATACAGATACAGATACAGATACAGATACAGATACAGATACAGATACAGATACAGATACAGATACAGATACAGATACAGATACAGATACAGATACAGATACAGATACAGATACAGATACAGATACAGATACAGATACAGATACAGATACAGATACAGATACAGATACAGATACAGATACAGATACAGATACAGATACAGATACAGATACAGATACAGATACAGATACAGATACAGATACAGATACAGATACAGATACAGATACAGATACAGATACAGATACAGATACAGATACAGATACAGATACAGATACAGATACAGATACAGATACAGATACAGATACAGATACAGATACAGATACAGATACAGATACAGATACAGATACAGATACAGATACAGATACAGATACAGATACAGATACAGATACAGATACAGATACAGATACAGATACAGATACAGATACAGATACAGATACAGATACAGATACAGATACAGATACAGATACAGATACAGATACAGATACAGATACAGATACAGATACAGATACAGATACAGATACAGATACAGATACAGATACAGATACAGATACAGATACAGATACAGATACAGATACAGATACAGATACAGATACAGATACAGATACAGATACAGATACAGATACAGATACAGATACAGATACAGATACAGATACAGATACAGATACAGATACAGATACAGATACAGATACAGATACAGATACAGATACAGATACAGATACAGATACAGATACAGATACAGATACAGATACAGATACAGATACAGATACAGATACAGATACAGATACAGATACAGATACAGATACAGATACAGATACAGATACAGATACAGATACAGATACAGATACAGATACAGATACAGATACAGATACAGATACAGATACAGATACAGATACAGATACAGATACAGATACAGATACAGATACAGATACAGATACAGATACAGATACAGATACAGATACAGATACAGATACAGATACAGATACAGATACAGATACAGATACAGATACAGATACAGATACAGATACAGATACAGATACAGATACAGATACAGATACAGATACAGATACAGATACAGATACAGATACAGATACAGATACAGATACAGATACAGATACAGATACAGATACAGATACAGATACAGATACAGATACAGATACAGATACAGATACAGATACAGATACAGATACAGATACAGATACAGATACAGATACAGATACAGATACAGATACAGATACAGATACAGATACAGATACAGATACAGATACAGATACAGATACAGATACAGATACAGATACAGATACAGATACAGATACAGATACAGATACAGATACAGATACAGATACAGATACAGATACAGATACAGATACAGATACAGATACAGATACAGATACAGATACAGATACAGATACAGATACAGATACAGATACAGATACAGATACAGATACAGATACAGATACAGATACAGATACAGATACAGATACAGATACAGATACAGATACAGATACAGATACAGATACAGATACAGATACAGATACAGATACAGATACCATCTAGCCATTTCTAGCTTCCGTCTAAATCTCCTTGTTTTTCCCAATCCGATTTATTTATAAACAATATTTTCATTGTTAGCTTTGAATCATTTCGCTGGCAAAACTCACAAATGACAATGCTCGCTCACAATTTCCATTCAGAGAATCGCAGCTTATCGCTTATCGTTTTCCGGAAGCAAACAAGCGCGAAAATTTGAATATTTGGAGAGAACAAACAAATCGTAGTTTTCGCAGGGAACAAAAAATACGCCACGCATATAAATTAGACGGCGAGAAGCAAACAGAGGTCAGAGGACACAGGGCACAGTCCAGGGCATAGCACGATAGCAGAACGACAGGACACGGCCAGACACATGCAATTTGGCATTTCGTCTGTCGACAGGTAGGGGCGTGGCTGTGCCATGGCACCGTATAATCTGCATGTGGCCCGTGGACAGCAGGTGGCAACGTGAGCGTGGCTGTGGCACACACAAACGGTGAACTGAGGCTAAAGTCAAAGGACAGCGCAGGACTCTGGCCAAGACACTTGGAGCGGTTGCCTCGCTTTGGGCTTAAATACATCAAACAGAAGCATAATCTCAGCCAAGCGGAAAAATGCATGCGCCTGAGAGGACGTAGCGCAGACAAGCTAAGATATTTATATAGATATATAACGGCCAGGGGATGGTTGCTCGAGGGGGTGAGCTTGGTGAGGGTGGTAACCGAAAACGATATGCGACAGTGCGACCACGTCAAGCAAAATAGATTAATTTTACCTGTGGGCAACGTTGCAGAAGTCTGCCAGAAGTCGCTTTTTCCCTCTCCATCTCTCCGCCTCTGCGCTTCTGCCTCGCGCTCAACGCTGCTGGCTCACAAATTAGATTGGCAGCCGCAGCCACCGTGCCACGCCCACTGGCTTCGTCTATGGTACTCACGCATAAAGCTTTGCCGCCGCAGTCAAATTAAATAAAATCCAATTTAAAATGAATTTTCGCAATTTCATTTACAGCGCAGCAACAACAACAACAACAACAACACCTTGGGCAACAGCAATTTATGCAGCAACAGCAACAGCTCTGATGGTGGCGGCAGTGCCACGCCCCTTAACCCAGCTTTTTGGCTTGACTTGCGCACCGCACTTGAGTCTGAAATTGGAATTAGCGTTTTTAATGATGGGCACCAAATTTCGTTTCACTCTCCCATTTTTAATCACTTTCCTCTCTCACTCACTCTCTCTCTGTCTCTCTCTCTCTCTACTTTCACTCATAGCCATCAAACGGAGCACTTATTAATGCGGTTTCTATTAGAGAAACCGCTAGCCAAAGTTTTAGCTGGCAACGTTTTTACAACGGCTATTTTCCATTTAAACGCTCAAGCTTCATGCATAAACCTCATACTTGCTACGGGCTAATTTGGGGGTAGATGGGGGAGCAGAGGCAGCACAGGTAACAGGTAGCCCGAGCGCAGGACTTGTCGTTGTTAATCCGCTTGTATTTCATAATCCTTGCGCTAAAAGCAAAAGCTTTGTGACGTCTAAAGTGCCAAGTGCTTTCAAAATTTATTTTAAAACAACAACTGCATTCGGTTTGGCTTTATGGGTTGGCGGGGGGAGAAGTGCGAAACGGAGTGATGAGAGGAGGGAAGTGAAGTGAGTGGAGGCTGGTTACGTGTGCTTTTGTGTTGTTTATGTAGATTGCCTTTGGCGGCTTGTCAAAGCTGATGCTGTGGTTATAGCCTTTGGTACCAGCTGAAGGGGATGCAGCGGCAGGCGGAAGTAGTACATATAACTAAATAAAACTTAAAAGCTTCTAAACACTCTTTGAAGAGTAACCAACTCCTTTTAGTTGCATATATTAAGTCATCTATATATAATACATAGAAATGTCGAAATATAAGTCTAAAAACGGTTTGTGAACTATGATTTGAAAGGGCCTTACGCAGTAGATTAGAGCTTAGATTAGAAAGCTGAATTATCGCTCTCACTGCACTCGCGTTTCCTGTGCTAGTTTTTCTGCTCATTCTACTACTTCATTCCTCCGCTCGTTCCTCTGTTCTTTCCCTCTTAGTCGCTCAAAGAACCTTCCAGGATACTAGCGTATACTGAGCGAAAAAGTCTTGTAAGTAAACTGTTCTAAACAATTCCTTTTCACTCAGTATACGATATTCGAACATAGGGCTAATCCTTAATCCGATATATCGCTAAAATGAATATCCATCGATACTATCGATGATGCCACTGTTCCACTTGATCTGGCTTTTCCTAACTTTCTAAGTCCAACTATTTTCTACTTCCCTTTCAAGAATTTCAAGCCAGTTTACTTTGACTTTCAAGAATGTCTAACTCTGTCAGAGCATTGCATACCCCACTCGCTTATTAGGCAAACCAACTGCTGACCTTCGAGTCATAAAAACATTGTTTCTTTATTATATGTCAAATGATTGCCGAATAAGCTTCATTACAGTTCAGCTTCAGTGGTAATGCAGCAGCCGGAAGTAGTTTATGTGACAAAAGCTCTGGCAAGCGTATTAAAAACTTTACAGAGTTGTCAACTCGCATTCGGTGCCTTTATCGACTGTAGTTAAAATCTGTACAAGCACTAGTGCCGGCCACGCCCCTTTCACTGACGTGACCCCAATTGGGCCGCCCATTTTATAAGCTTAATACCCATTACTCTTGCCGAAGACTCGGCTTATCAGTGCCGCTCCAAGCGAATGCAAGACTATGGGCGTGGCATGGGACACGACGGGGATGGCGAGCACACAAAAGTCACATAAACAAGATCGCATCCACTTGAAAACTGAGCACATTCGCACGCAGCTGCGGGGCAGCAGTTGATGGGGTTGCGGGAGCACACATTAAAAATTCAAAATGTGGCTTTTACGAGCTGTAGCTGCTGCCAAGAGTTCTAGACCCGATGACTGGCGAATGGTGAGTGCTGAGTGGGGAGTGGCGGGGCGTGTCACCTGCCATCAGAAATGTGTGCAAGCAGCAACGTTCCCAACTGCCGCCATTCAAACTTTTCACTTTCATTATTTTTAATATATATATTGTTTTTTTTTTTTCTCTGTCTTTTATATGCGACGCAGGGTTGTCGCCTCACCACAGCTGCTCGGTTGGCCATTTAGCGGACAGTGCGCGAAATGAAGTCAAAAATTAAACTTTTATTACCTGCCTTATTGTTTAACCATTAAATTAATGATTATTATGGCAATCGCGCGGCAGCCACAAGCGACCATTAAAAGCTTGTTGGGGTCAAGGGGTCACGGACTCACTTCGTGGCCATTTCGCCAAATATAATAAAAGCAAACAATGAGAAGAACAAAAATTAAATATATTTCCGGACCAAAACAACAACAACAACAAAAAGAGTAAAAAACAAAAATGAAATTATATAAATTCTCATTCCGCAATGCTATTAATGTTAATACCTTTTCATGGCTTCGGGTCGGCCATGATGGACCCCTCAGTTGGCCGAAAGGGAAATTTTTAATGCCAGCATTGATTTTCACTTTATGACAATTTGATGTGGCCCCAAAGATGCGCCACTTGATGAGCCGTAGCTCAGAACAATCCGTAAATAGGCCCCAGAGCAAAGAGGAATGTGGAGAAGTGGGGGAAAATGAGTCTGTATGATTAATATGAAATATTTTGGCCAAGGAATTTTTCATTAATTAAATTGCAAGCTGATTGGCAAATGAAATATATTTTTATAAACTACATTAAATTCATTTTTAATATTTAATATCATCTGATCTATAATTATGAAGAATATTGTTTTTCTCTAAGACATCGAAGCTCAATTTATTTATTTCAAATTTAATTTTATTTGGAATTCAGCTGCACTTTCATAGTGGATAACGAATTTCAAATATGTATTAGCAAATTGCTTTTGGGCCGATCGCAGTGCGGATGGCCTCGCAATACAGCTATTTGATATTTGCAGCAAATACCCATTGCTCGGCCACATTTCGGGCTAAACACTTTGGAATGTGCAATTTGTTTGCGTATTGAGTGCAAACAACTAGTTTCGGTTCGTTTTTGAGTGCTTCGGGGGCCAGCATGGTTTGATGTCTGTCACACGGCAGATTAAAAACAAATAATACTAGAAATTTGAAGTGGGTTCAAGGCAGCAACTGACAGCAGGCAAGCAAGGGGGTGAGGCGCTGTGCGGCAGCATGGCCAATAAGCCAGTCATAAATGAGCACAAGGCCAGAATGCCATTTGCATGACATGGCCAAAAACAGCAGAGAAATGCAGCAAATGTTGCTGATGGAATCGACTAAAATAGAGTAAGAGGATAAGAGAGAGATAGAGAGAGAGAGAGAGGGAGATAGGATGACAAAGTTAGCTGGCTGTAAAATCGAAAACCAATTTCACAGACGGCCCGAAATAAGCTTTTGCCCAAATAAATTAAAGCACCAAAAACTTTGTCAGCTCAAATCAAAAAGTTATTATGACCCAAGGACAGAAATTTGTGACGCGAAGGCTGAGATTGCGAACAATGCTAGCTAAATTAATCTGTTTATAAGGCCACGCATAAAAAATAGGCTAACGTCCGAAGCCTTTTAAACAAGGGATAAGAAAAATTGTCACCAGCAACCACAAAAAGTGCTCGACTAAAAGATACTGTGTAACAAAATGTCTTCAATTAAACAAGGCGATAAGTATTAATGAGGGAATATATCTTTAATAGATACATACATATATGCGAGTATTATATATAAAATATAAGTAATCCAAAGATCTACTCAATTCAAGTTGATATTAACTCCAAGACTCCCCACTACCCATTAAATGGCCTCCTATAGAAATATAATGATGCCCCAACATCATTTTCAATGGGTTTAAAAAAACTTTTGCCTTTTAGCCACAAATTTCTTATCCAATTTTCGATGCCTTGCAGATTCAGTCCCGTCTGTCCGCAGCGGCTGCCGGACATACACAACGAGACCGCGGCGATGGAGCGCATGCCCAAGGGTCGCTTGGAGTATCTAAAGCGCTTGCTGCCCTATCTGCAAAATCAATCAGAGGATTGTCTTTATCTAAATATTTATGTGCCCATCCAAGGTAAGTGCGAGTGTGAGTGCAAACGAGAGGCCGAGCCCCACAGGTTCGACCGAGAATGCTATACATGCTATCATTTTTTGTACGTTTTTTTTCTTTTTGGTGCGCCTAAAACCAAGAAAAATGACGCACATGCTCGGGGTGTTTTGAATGCCCCGCGGCCCCCCGTGTGTTGCCTAGACATTTTTCAGTCTTGTTTATTTAGCACTTTGCGAGGCATTTGAATAAATTGGCAAGCGGTAAGCGGCACGAAAATGGTTTGGGTAACTTGTTTCAATTTTTCTTCGGCTTTGCCCCACACGCCCCCGCATCAAACACTAATCCCAAAGGCCAGCGGCGAGCATGTCGGAAAAGGGTCAGCTTTTTCCAAAGTTTTCAGTTTTGCTTCTTCGCATTTTGTTGTTGGTTTTTTTTTTCTTGTTTTTTCTTATTTATATTTTTCTGTTGGCTCTTTGGTTTGCTCCTTCCTGTCCATATCGCGCAAATGGACAAATGTTTCGACATTTTTCAAACGCCAAAGAATTTGCTAAGCTGCACAAAACGAACGAGCAGAGAGAAAGAGAGAGCGAGAGAGACAGTGCGAACAAATGCTAAGGAACCGACACAAAGTGGCCAAATTTATGCAAAAATGTTGAGCCCATTGTCTGTCTGTCTGTGTGCATGTCCCTGTGGACATTTCATCCATTTACGCGTCTGCCTGCTGATTGTATACAATTTTTTGTATTATGACTATAGTGGATTGAAGGCTGGATGAGATATAAATGATGTAGCGATAGGTAGAGCTTCTGAAGGACACATGATTTATATAAGAGGAGGATAAATGATTTATTTGGGAGTCTCTCTCTTTAATATTATTTCTTCTATTTTTATTTTTTAATATTTATTGAGAGTAAAACCCAATTTTTCTGTTATCAAAATTTTCTGTTATGAAATGAGATCATAAAATACAGAAATTATAAGAATTGTTAAAAAGCAAACAGTTTATATAAAAATCATTTTTCAATTGTCATTATTATTTATTTATTTATTTTTTTTAATTTTTAAATTTTTTTGTTATTATTATTTATTTATTTTATTTTATTTTATTTTCTTTTGTTAATATTATTTATTTTTGGTAAACAAAAATTTATTTATTTGTAATTGAAAAAAATATATAGTTATAAAATAAACTGATAAAATAGTGTTATACAAATTATGTAAATTATAATTAAGCCTAAGTTCAGTTCATCTCCGAAAAGCTTTTTAAAAACCAAAGTATTTATATAAATAGGTTATTCTCTCTTTTATTATTTATTTTATATTAATTAATTTTTATTTAAAATATAATATATATTTTTTTACAGCTAAATTTTTTCTATTATTATTATTATTATTTCATTTTTTATTATGATTATTTAATAAGTTGGTTTTTCCTTTATTATTTATTTATTATTTTATCTTACTACATATATTATTTGTAACCTCATTTATTCTATTATTATTATTAATATTCCATTTTTTCTATTGTTTCATTTGTTATTATTATTTAATTTTGGTAAAACATAATGTTTTATAAAATTGCAAAATATCATACTTAAGTATCTTTTAAAATAATCTCTGCATTGAAACAATTCTCTCTCTATCTATCTCTCTCTCCCTCCCATATAAAATGCTATATTTTATGCAAACCTAATTTCAAACACATTTCCAGCTATTTTCAACCACAGCACTGTGATTATTTCTATATCATTTACATTTAATCAACACCTCAGCCTGCGCGTCAGCTCTTCAAAATTAATGAGCACCAAAAGCATTGATTTGAATATCTGACTAGTCGACCGACTGACGGACTGAGGGCATGTCAAGTGCCAGCAATCAGTCATAAACGAAACCAATTTGCTGAACAGCCAGCAATTAGATTATAGAAACCAAAAACGGAAACATCTTCGGGGGCGGCAGTTAACTAAATTGGCAAGTGTATAAAAGAACTCGCTGCCAGTTGCCTAGACTCAACGTCAGTCAATCATTCGGTGCATCTGGCTGAGAGCTGCAGTGGCCGACGTTCGACATGGCTGTTAATTACATTTTGATTAAAGCGCAAAGCGAGGGCAAAAATAACAGCGAGCTGAGAGCGGCAGCCCTAATGGAAGCTATCAGCGGCAGTTGCGGCGGATAGGAGCAGCTGCCACGCCCAAGTGCAAAGGCTTGTTATCGCAGCAGACGGAGAGAGAGCCAGCCAATTCAATTGTCTAACGGGGGGCGTTAAGAGTAAAATTTAATACACCACTCACCGGCAAAGCAAATGTCTTTTCGTCTTCTCGCGCTGTCAAGACGTCAGCCACTGAGCGCCGTCTACTTCACCGGTCTGTCCATCAGCCAGAGCAGCCAGACCAGCCAGGCAGTCAGTCAGTCAATCAAGCTGGCTTTACACAATCTGACGGCGCTTTTGCAATTGACTAAGAAATCAATTAACAGCCGTGCATTTACCCACGCGTTTACTTATTATATTTCCCGAGCTAATACCCTACTTAGTGGAGTTTAAAGAGGGGTATTTGCATTCACACAGTCTCTACTGATGCGGCTGTAAGCACTCTAATTATGCTAAGCACTTGAAAGAGTTGTAGTTAGAAATCATCTGTCTGTGATTCTATTATAGGGTATTTCATATTCATCAACTTTTCCTTAAGCACTCATACTCATTGGTAATTAATTACCTGCGCTGTTTACCCTCTGCATTTGAGTTAATTTCTTTTAATTACTCGTGTTTTCTTAGCACAAATTGCCCGAGCTCAAAGTACACAGTCAGTTGACATCAAATAAAATCTTAAACAGCATATAACCCCACTGCCTAATGTAGCTGAAATTAATGGAAAAATAGAAAAATGATATTCCTGGAAATCTGTCTGCCAATCTGAACAATTTAACTCTGCTCAAATCGAATTAGTTGTTGATTGAGTACAAAAAAGGAGCCAATTACGAACTTAGTGCACCAATGACAGATGCCAAAAAATATAGAAAACAAAAATAAAAGAAAAATGATGTAGGTATGTACAATAACAGCATTTGCAAAAGGTCCAATTAAACGTCTTTCACGGCGGGTCAAAAGCTAACAATGAAAGAAAAAGGTGCTGGCAGACATAAAGGATGTAACTGAAGCAAATGTCGTTGCACGATTTGAGATGAGCATAAAAAATGTAGAGACTTATATATATACATACATATATAAATATCTTTGAATCGCTGAAGTATGACAACAATTTACATTTCTCTATAATTTGTCTTCGATGGCAGACGCTCCCTTTTTTCAGATATACATACCTCTATATATATGTAGTGTATGTAGCAAACATATCTGAAGGAGGACAGAGGCCTTCCTTCCAAGAAGTGTTGCCTTGTGCTGAATTGCGAGAATTTATGTGAAATTATGATAAATTGTTCAATGACTGTCAAGCCTTGAGGCAGACGAAGGGTTCAAATTGGATTTTGTTTTTTCATCTGGTTACGCTTCTTTTCGTGTTTTTTTACATAATATGTGTGCTCCGAGCACCGCTAATTGAGCCTTGCACGCAGTGTTCCCTTGAGTGAATGGGAAAATTAAATATTTGCCTAGACAATTCCATTAGAAGAGACGAAATCAAATGCGCTGCGTATACAAGTGGAGGGAGCAGCTCAAAAGGGTCAAGTGATGATCCTTCAGACGCTTTTATCAGCTCTTCAGATTATAAATCTTATAATTGGAGGCAATTTATAAAATTTTGACAGTTTAAGGCCATTTCGGTGGTGGGCCGCAACAAAGCCAAAACACTTAATGAGCCCGGGAGTCGGGAGTCGTTAAGGTGGGCGTGACTGCGTCCCATGTCGGGGCTTACCTTTAGTCGGGCACAAATAAATCATTATTTATTTGGCTGTCATGTCAAAATGAATTGCCAGATAAATTTACAAAAGAACAAAAAAGTGAAACACGAAAAGCAACGAAAGGCAAAAGAAAAATCCCAACGCTTAATGTCAAAATTAATGAAACTTTTTACAGACGACGGTAAATTTGTGCTACATACATACAGATATGCGTGTGGGTGTATACATACATATATTTTCACAAATATGCTATGCAAAGAAGAAGAATGTGCATACAGGAGGAGAACACCCTCACACACACACATTCACACACATACACACACAGCACTCTTACCCGTCAAGTTCTTAATAAATCTCTTGTGCCTTTTACGTAGCATACTTTGCCGGGCTAAGCGCTCGGGCCTTTGGGTCTGGTATGTGCAGCTAGTTTAATCTACTCGGACATGACAATAAAATTTATATCATCTTTCCTTTTCGCCTGCTTAGTGAAGTCCTTTCTCGCCTCTGCGGTTTCTATTTGACTTTTGCCATTTGCCACTTCTCATTTTCATTTTATTCGCTCGCCTTTTTTATGCTCCTGTTTGTTTGCTGTTTCTCCTCTCTCCTTTATTATTATTATTTTCTTTTTGCTTGTGAAATCTTGAGCTTGTTCGCGCTTTGAGCTCAAAATAAAAATAAATAAATAAAGCATAATAACAATAAAAAGCAGAAAATGCCACATTAAGCATGATTTGCCGCTTTTCAAGCCAAGCGTCCACCGGGCCTGAGCCTGGGCCTGGACCTGGTCCTGGTCCTGGCCTCGCCTTGCTACGTCCTTCGGGTGCTCTGCATTTTGGCCAGTTTGCCATCCCGTTTGCATTGTTCGCTGTGCCGTGTTCAGATTTCAAGTTTATCAGCTGCTTTCATTTCGCTCATATTTCGCGCTTAACTGACTTTTTGCGCCGACCCAAGCCGAAATAAATGAGCTGCCATTTGAGCGAGAGATTAATGTAATGTCATAATTTCTAATCTACAGCATTTCAATGCGATTAACATCTGTTGGCATCACTTAATGGCGCTATATTAAAAACCATTGCGACCATTGCCCAATAGATGCCTCAATCCAGATTTATTACCCTAAGTCTAGCATACGTGACCCGCGCGACTTTCTTCACGGCAATTGCAGCAGTACACCCTCCTCTCTCTCTCTCTCACTCTCTCTCTCTTTATATATACATAAAAATGTAATGCAATATTGTCAGCTCAACGGCCTCGCAACATATAAATCAATAAGCCAATCAAGTGCTCCCAATCAGTAAACTTTCGGCGCGTGCCTACATGAAGCAAACAAATATTTATCATACGCACTGTGCGCAGTGGTGAATGAAATAATATGTATATAAATTGCTGCAAAATATTAAAGTTAAGCATTCCACTAAGCCCCCATAACTGAGAGAATTTAATGGGCTAACCAAAAGTATTCGATATTTGCGGATGTGAATGCTATCGATTGTTAGTACAGTGGAATAAGCTGAGATTATGCGAGTTTTCTTTAGAAATATTTAAGCCCAAGTTTCTATCTGTTGTCAATTCATATATTCATAGTTATATTAGTGAAGGTATTATAAAAAAAATAAGTCATTTTAATAATATATTGTTCAATAGGTATCGATAGCTGCAGTAATTGAATATAAATAAATTCATTACGAATCTACAGGAGAGATTACAGTTATACTTTATTCAATATGTTTAATAGGTGCATTATTGAAGGTCATTCAAATATTTTCATACATAAATAACTCTGTAATCAGATAAAATTTAAAACTTCAAAAGAATGTAGAACTTTACTTTAAATACATCGATTTTATAAAGAAATATAAAAATATAATTAATATAAAGAAAATAATTAATTAATATAAAATAATATATAAATAATTAATTAATAATTAATTTAAAAATCAATCAGTAGTTCAATTTTAGATTAAAAACAGAATAAGTGTTGCCCTATTTAAAATTCATATAATAATAATATTATTATTATTTTTAACAGAATGTATGTATTTTTATACAAATAAGAAAACACAGTCTAATAGAAGAGCCCGATGTTGTCCCAATACACGCACGTGTTAGCCAAACTATAGACTTTGAACAATGATCTAGCTGCAAAAATTCCAGAAGGTGTTACATATTTTATGAACCATTTAAAACACCCCGCTGGGCGAGCAATAAAAAGTTAGAGGGAAAAACCAATAAATATCAAATGGCAACAGAATACAATATGAAAGAATGTGCGAATATGTAAGCGTGCATGTGTGCGTGTTTGATATGTGTGATAGACAACACGCAATACAACCCCATGACACTGCCGGAAACGGAAATGAATGCGCAGTCTGCGTGTTGCATGCGGAAATGAAAATGCTGGTCAAGAATTCACTACCTCCAAAAAAACAAACGTATACGAAAGAAACAAAAAAAAAAAAAAAAAACTATATAAAAGCATGACAAAAAATAAGTCACACAAAAATGCAAAACGAATAAGAACTAAACTTTTTACTTTGCTTGCGAGCAAAACTTTGCAGTCAGAAGATATTTCAGTCAGGATTTCACAATTGGGCGGAGTTTTCTTTCGCTTCGCTCAGAGTTCATGCTCATTTGCCTGTGTGCAGACAATTGGCAAAGAAATGCTAAGAAGCAGGCAGAACAGAAAAGAAGCGAAAAAGAAACACACACACACACACACACAAAAAAGTAAGAGAATTGTACTAAAATTACATTTATTACATTTTCGCTTTCCTCCAAACTTTTGCCAGGCAAAGTAAACTTTTTGGGCCAGATTAAAGCAGCAAGCAGTTCGACATGAATATACATGAAGGAAGGAAATACATACAGTCTTTAAGCATTGCAGCATTGTTGTTTGTTAAATGCCCAGAAATAACTGTCAAGCCAATTGCTTATAAATATTTAATTCTCATTAATGCAAAATTTTCAATGGCATTTCCAGTTGTGCTAAGTAAGTAATCAATATTTAAGCCGTGACGCGCAGAGCTTTTAATAAATTTCTAAGCAAAAATTCTGGCACGGCCCCGCAGCATTCATAAACAGAAAAGTTTTTAATTCTTGGCTAATTAAAAAGGCAATTTAAATGCAAACTAAATGAAAAGCGCGTCCGAAAATTTTCCAACTTAATTAATAAATCGCCACGCTATGTGGCCGCTGAATGCGTTCGGGGCATGTGGGCGTCGCACAGTAGGCCTCTGCTGGCTAAATGTGGCAAAAACTGAAATTATGATGAGACTGATTGGACAGATGCGATAATAAATCTGCTGGAGAATTTATCAGGATTCAAAAGATTTTTAGCTTTAATCAGATTATGTATATATGAGCATTACAAGTTGTGATAAATCGAGAAATAATGTGGAAAATATTCTAGTTTTCCTATAGAGCTAATTATAGATATTAAGAAAACTAGTTGTACTCATATATTTTGGTTTTGTGAATGGCTGCGCTTATTTGCATAAAAAATAAACAAACAAACATAAAAATATATATTTATACAAAATTATAAATAAATTATTTATACAAATTTATTTTTTTCTAACTAACTAACTTTAGTTCTAAGTTTTCAATATTTTAAAAGTATATATATTTAAATATTCAATACTTTCAATAATATATATTTGTGATATTTTTTAAATTTGTTATGAATTTAATTTTCTGTACAATTTACCGTACTTTTTAAATTATTTTTATTTATTTTTATTTTTATTTTTATTTTTATCTGTTCTTTTGTTATGTTTATAGAGTTTGTTTTTTATTTAATAAATAATATTTATTAACAACAGTATTAATTATTTGCTATGTAAACGTATTATCCCTTTTAATATGCTTTGCTTGGCTCAAAAGCATAACTTGTAATTAACAGATGAGCGACCGTTTGATTCCTCACGCTCTATCCGCAAAAATATCGTACCCTCTCGCTCTCACTCTAAGCAAGTGAGTTCGCCTCATATCGTTTTGGTTTACAGTCGAGCGCCTTCAGATTCACTATTCGTGTGATGCTCTTTTCACGAACATCATTTAGAGAGAGTTGTGATTGATGTTCTCACAGTGAGGCTCAGTGCGAGCACATAAAGTCACAAAGGCAAGGCAAACGGTCTTCACACTGACTTCTTCACCCACAGACTTCTCGTAAGCAACTGGTATAAATAGCGGGCACAGCACGTCCTTATATACCTGCACAAAATCCACTTTATGCCGCGCTCAACTCAACTACGCTGTCGGTGAGAAACCAGAGCGGAAAAATCAATAAAAATGTTGCTGTCTGATCGCAAACGAACTAGTTAGAGAACTGATATCGGTTGATCTCTAAGTTTTCTCTCAGAGCGTGAATTAAACACATATTTGCATACAGTGCGAGCCATTCAACAGTTAATTTGCACTGAGAAATAAACAAAAGCCCCAGTGTGCATCGGCTCTAGCTCGAAACATTCTCTATACTAGGCTGCCCTTCAGTCTCCGGCTGCTTCTCGTTATTATGCCCACAACTATGCGAATTGTTTAAGCAGCACAATAAAGCGATGCTGAAAACTGGCATTGTTTTCATACGACTTAAATATATACATATATAATATATCATAGTGCCTTTTTACTTTATAAAGCTGACAAGCACACTCACTTCTATCTTTGGCTAATCCTTAGTCTTGTCGCAAACATCATCTCAGCCTAATAGAGTCGCCTGAGCCAATGCCTAAAACAATCAAGCATATATTGTTGAGTTGTTACACAGCTTAATTTCGCATATTCTACCACAATATCCGCAGTTGGCAACAAGTCGCAAAACACTCGAGTAAATCTTTTTAAGCTGCTCGCTCAGCGCGAGTTGGCCTCCTGCTCGTTGCTGATTGTATTTGCTGCTTGCGATTGCATATTTCTATCAGCAATGACAACAACAACAACGAATATTGTAGCAATCCGAAAAAATACCGTCAAGTGCTGATGGAAACCCATAAATACTCAACGTACATACAACAACAGCAACAACAACAGCAACAACAACAACAACAGCAAGGAAAATGCTGGGAAAAACTTTTGTCAACTTTGTGTAACAAACGAAGCACTTGCATACATATTGACTTTAACTGTAAGCGTTTATTGTTGATTGAGTGTATTGTGTGTGTATGCATGTGCGTATAAATATGTATGTCGGCTATCAATAAATCTACAATATATATATGTATATATGTATTTGCTAAGCCTTCGTTGGCGAACTATGGCGAACATTTGCTGCCATCGATTTGTAGTCGTAAATGCGATTGATTTATTTTTCCCTTCGTTCTTTTTACTATGATTTCACGCCTCTCTCTCTCTCTCTCTCTCTTTCCATACATCTGTAAATATGTATTTTTGTATATATCATCACTACATTCCTTTATAATTATTTATATTTTTATGAAGGAGATATTCTAAAGAAATCAGGGAAATAATTCAGCATATATTTTCTTTAATTTTAATTCTTATTATTAATCTATAGACACTGAGTTTTTTAGAGCCAAATCTATTCTCTTCATTTTCTTAAAAGTTATAATTGAAATTTTCATTTGCATTTAGAGTTCATTTTGAATACCACAAAATTGGATATTTTTAAAGCACTGCGTAGGCTATCATAAGGATAGCCTTGCCTTTCATATTTTAAAAACTCCTATTTCATATTTTACTATGTCCACTACAGACAACGGCCTGTCATTATCACGCTTTGATATTTTAATTAAGTACATCCAGAAGTAAATTTATTCAACAATAACTTTCGCATGGCAAGACCTTAAAGAGAAGCTTCAAAACATCGAGCTCTAAATGCAACAGAAGCGTAGAGTTTACTCGTGTGGGTCGCTGTATAAATATATAAAAAGTGAAAGGATGCCGATATGATTCAGGTTATCAGGTTATTCAGCTTATCACCCAGTCACCCACTATCGACTGCATCACTCCTATTTGCTAGTATATGCTAAGCTTATATACAATTTTCGTTTCTATTCATGAAAGCTCGGTTAGAAATATTTTAAGCCTTGAAAAGCCACAAAATAAAAAATAAATAAAAATTTTAAAATTGGTTACCTTCACAGCATTTGTTTAGCAAAGTAATCTATGTATAAGCCCATGCCATAACTCTTATTTATGGCATATCTATAAACAGATAGAAGCTTCTTTACTTTACTTTTAAAAAATATATATTTATTTTTTGTTTTTTTTTTTTTTTATAAATTTCCATATTCAATATTTGCACAGCAAATTGCAATTTGAAGCGGATGTTTATATATTTTCGAGTGCGGCCCATTTAATATTATTTTTTGCACAACCTACACACATTTGTCTTGAATACACACTCATGCATTGCCATGCCATAAAATATGCATCAAAAATTTGTCACACTCCAACAAAATGGTCGAAAAGTTCACCTTCTTAATGGTCACTTGACCCAGAAAAGTGTAGCCCACACACACACAGAGAAAGATATCTGTGTGTAGGTGTGTTTGTGTGTGTGTGTGTGTAGAGAAGGCATTGAATTTAAATTGCGCATTAAATGCGAACCAGGAGGCATGTCCTTCCTTCAGCCAACGATGACGCAGCTGTGTGGCCCTTTTCCAAGAAATTGATAAGTCAAAGTTCATAATTGGACGTGCCTGAAGGGTCCACACAGCACACAATGTTGACATTCCGCACAGCTCAATTTGGCAGCTGAGAATTTATTCGTAGCAGCAAAACAAAATGCAAAAAAAAAAGAAAAAAAAAAGTAAATGAAGCAAAAGCAGTTCCTAGCCCAACCCCTTGAATAAACCGCAATTAGGAGACGAGGCATAGAAATGTGCGCAAATTGAAATAGAAAACGGCAAAAAGAATGCCACAACAAATGGCTGGAAAACTATTTCCAACTCTTTTCAGGCAGTCGTCAGGTAAACCACTTTCTTCGCCCATTATAGAGCAGCCGTTAGAGAGGTGCCGGCTCTCTTGCACTTAGCATGTCTCGGTCTAATTACGGGGCGTTGCTGACTGCCATTTTGCATGCCTTGTGTGCATTAAGCATACGCCCCGTGGCACGAACAAAGCCAAAGGCATGTTTACACTAACCCAAAGAAATCAACAAAAAAAAAAAAATGAAAAAAGAAATGCAAAAGTGAGCAGTTAGGAAGTTATATTTCTCGCTGAAACCCAGCGGAATTGCATAGATTGTTGCCAGCTCGTTTTTTATGCGGAATTGAAGTTGCTGCAACACGCAGTTTTGTACACCAGGCACCTTATCTTGTGTGAAAACCTAAACAAATCTCAAACTAAATGGCTGCGGGGCACGGTGCGATAAGCCATAAAACCTAAGCATATATTACGTGTTCATAAATTTCGATCGTGACATTATATGTAATTAATCGGGCATAAACAATAATTAAGCAACATTACAAGAAGAGGCTAATTTATTATACAAATTGATCGATGAATGTAATATGAGATTAAACTGTAATCAAAATGTAAAAACTTCTTTACTTTGAAAGCCATAATTTAAAAAAATTAAATAATAATAATAGTTACAAAATTAAATTAAATTAAAATAAATATTAATAATTATATAATATATTTAAATTTGTATGCAAATGTAAAAGGGAATTTAATTTCAAGAGAAATAATTTAATTTACATACAAATCAAATTAATTTATAAATAACCAAAAGCTATAACAGAATAACTCAAAGAGAAAATTAAATATATATATATTTATATTTTTGCTTAAATTAAACAGAAACAATAATACCTTCTGTGGCTAGTTTAATTTGCCTTAACTTCTTAATCAAATAAAAAGAATTAAATAAAAATTTAAGTATTTTTAGGATACCTAAAATACAGCCGAGTCTTACAAACTCTGCAGTAGATACACAAGATTTCAGGGTTGAGTTTCTCATTGAGGTTGGTTATAAAAACCAAAAGAAATCAAGACTAATAAAAAGTTGAACACCATCACAGTTATACGTCTTCATGATGATATAGAGCCTAGGATATGTGTATTTAAATATATTTAATTTTTAACTGAGGGAAGAATACATTTTTATGAATGAATATATAAGCAAAATTATTACAAAGTTTGGTCTAAATCAAACTACAAGCATTTAACAAAAATAAAATACAAAATTATTTCAACCTGATTAATATTTATACTCTTGGTTGGATAAAAGAATGTTTTTTTTTTTTTCACAGTAAAAAAGTTAGCCTCTTTTTTATTGTCATTAGCAAATACTGTCTATATTTGTTTTATATGAAATAAGAGTGCTAAAAACCTTGTTGACTCAATATATTTTAACCCAAATTCATGATTTTATTACTCACAGTTTTCAAAAGTAAACTCTATCATTTATGTATTCAATAAGCGGGAAGCATAACTATTCGCATATGAGCGAACAGCCACACACTCGTTTGCACACCATTAGCCAGACTTGAGTAGAGCACACACACACATTCACACACACATTCACACACACACACTACTTAAGGGACAAAACAGTGTCATTTATTACCTTCCGTATACTTGGCTGCCAAACTGCCAAGCGGCGTATACAATATTTCATTATAAATTACACACGACTTACGTCAATTTGTTTGGGGCGGCCGTCAGAAGTTGGTTGAAGTTGGTGGCAAGAACAAGAACAAGAAAAAAAAGAGAGAGAACATAAAAAAAAAGAATTACAGGAATCTCATAAGTAAGCCATAACACACAGCCACACACACATACGAAGAGTTTATTAGACAGCGGCAGCAAAAACGGAAGTGGCCATAATTTACTAACGAAGCCATAACAAAAATGCCCAAACAGCCGGCACAATGCGAAGCCAAACAAAAACCAGCCAAAAGGAAGACGGCAAAGGAGACGGCCCGATGGAGATAGGGCGAGTTGTGTTGGTAGTAAATTTATCAATCAAACTAGCGCAAAAAGAAACAACTTTCGAATAGTTGTAGCAATAGATAACAGCAACAACAACAACAACAGACTGCACACTACTCTTGACGTCCATTTATATTTGACAATTTCCTGTTTGTGTGGATTGATGATGGGGCCACGTGGCATATGATTTGATTTTGCCCATTTGCGTATATTACGTATACGTCATGTTTGTTATTGATGAGTCCGACATGTGCTTGCCATCAATTATGTTTACGAAAAATACTTAAGCTGACTAAAGCCCAGTCGAATGAGTGAGTGAGTGAGTGGGTCGAGTGCCACTCCACTCCACGCCCCGCCACGCCACTCAAAGCGAATGTCATTCAAGTGCAGCGCACAAAAGAAATAGCAAATTCAATGTAGTTCTGTTATCGATTATTATCGATTGCAATCATTACACATAAAGAAGCATAAGCTTGATTTATGTTTCTCATTCATCAGAATGAGGGTAGCTCAACTCTATCCTCCTCGCCTTTTATCGATATAATAAAACTGAGTTGTTAAGAAACTGACATGAACTGAACGCTCATATGTTTTTACCTTCAATGGAGCCTTTACCTCTTTACCGCAGACGACCTCCATAAACGTTTCCCTTATGTTTAATCGATACATATCGATAGCGAATGTTGTCGTTTCGCTTATTTATGTGTAACAAGGGCGAAAGAATATCTGCGGCGCCCCTCTTATAGATACTTTCACAACGTTTTAAATCCCTACTGGCCCATTTGAAATGATTACAGGGTATTAAATTGGGAAATATTATGCATACGCCGTGGTGCCTGCAGCACATTGTAAGCGCATTTATCGCCCGCTCCTTGAAATCGTAACGAATGCAGGAATTGTGCTCAAAATGTAACTGGAACGCAATTATGTGGCACATTTTGCCGCACATAAACTGCCACATCATGATGGATGAATCTGAATGGGAGGCTTCGCTGTGCAGGCGACAATGCTGGGGGGGAAGTGAAGAACTAGGAAAAACTATTAAGAGCCCAGAGTTGGCAAGGTGCTAAAGCACTTGCTAAAGTCTGCGATTGCTGTCGGGAACTTGGTACTTTAGAATCCTGGGTTCCTTTTTTTTATTTTTTTGTATTCTCCAGCTGCAATTTTCTTAAGCAGTTTTACGCCTGAACGCTGGCATAATGTTGTTAACCGATAATACGTTGAAATTGAAAAGTGCAGTCGATGGAATGGGGGAGTTACAAGAGACGGAGCGAGAGGGTGGGGGGAGTGGCCTGCCTGCCACACAAAATCTCTTACGACAAATTGCATATTTCAATTTGCAACAACTTTGCAGGCTGTCTGTGGTGGGCTGCGACTGTAACTGGGCTTCCGCTTCTGGACTAGACATTTCTTTCATATTGGTTTTTTCTACCAACTCTGCTCTCTATCGTCTTCGTTCTCGTTTTGGCCTGCTTTATGCCAGTTAAGGGTTTTTAGAGTCAGGTGTCTGCCGCATATTGGTTTGCTTAAAATGTGCCACACACAGCCAAACACACACACACACTGAGCGAGTCTTATGTGTATGCAAAAAGCCACCCGAGCAGCTTTACCTTGCGGTAAGTTAAGCCACAGTTAAGCTGATGCATGGGTTAAACTGTAAAATGTATTAAGATTAAGTGGCATTCAGTGCCAGCTGCCTCCCAGCTGTGCCCAGTTCTGCCAGCTTCACTACTATCAGCATTTCACACACACTCTCCTCCATCTCTCTGTCTCTCTCTCTCTTTCTCTCTCCCACTTTAAAAATGTATGCATTATGTATACGCAGCGTAGCGCACCTGGCTTAAACTTGATTATTGTGTTGGCAAATGTGTTCAACTAGCAAGAAAACGATGTTTGACCTAGTGGATGACGTTTTTCTCTTATAAATGAACTGTTGTTTTAACTGTGAAACGAATGAATGAAATAATGCATAGATGATTTCTAAAATAAATAATAAGCCATGCAATTGATAAAGAATTCTCGTAACATTTACGGATAATATGAAGCGTGCGTAATCCTGATGACAAACCTACATTATATGGAATTTTTAAATATATGACTTGAGTAATTTGGAAATTTTTCTTCAGAAAATTCACTTATCAAAGAATTTTTATTTATTGAATTACATTTTTTTTTTAAATTTGTGCTTTCACTGAATATATATTTTAGCTTAATTTAATTTATGTAAATTCTTAAATATTTCTCTTCTTCTCTCTGTTCGCTAACCTTTGAAGCGTGCCATGATATAGATATTCGCCAGGCAATTGCCATTCAACGCCTCGTTTGCAGCACAGTCAGCGTTAAATGAGCGTGCAGAATACCAAAATAATATTCATAAATAAATACGCACACCCGCGCACATACACACACACACACATACACATACATATAAGATATATACATTTATTTATATGCATATATCATACAAAAGGTTCTGGGCACATTTGAAAGGTGCAAATTTACAGACTTTATGATTTTTGCCAATTCGAGCCAGAGGAACAATTCATAGAACATGTGTGTGTGTGTGAGTATGTGTGTGTGTGTGTGGGCAATATGTTGAGTACGTGTCTGTTAGTCATCATAATATTTTACATTTTTATGAAGTGCGAGACGCTGCTGAGGGCATCGCAATAAAAATCTTATTTTGTGGGTTATAAAAGTGCAAAAGAATCGAGTGGAACGAAAGAGAAAGAGAAAGGGAAAGCAGGAGGGGAAGGTGAGCGGCAGAGCAAAAGTTGGTTAACATTTGCAGAAGTTGCCATTTATGCTGCGCACTTTTAATGTGCCACCAGAGCTGCCCTTTAAAAATAATAATAATAATATTATTATTATTATTATTTCTCTTTTTTTTTTAATGATTTATCGGCATTTAAGTGTGGCGAAAAGCAGAGGCAACAAGCGCATCGTAAATTTTTTTGTGCGCCTAATTTAATGCAACGATTTCGGTCTGTATTTTTTTTTTCCTGGTTCTCTTTACACTTATTTTGGCTTGCATATGACTGTCCCACTCGCACACATGTACCTTATACACTTATCAGCGTGAGCGCAAGTGGTGTGTGTGTGTATGTGTGTGTGTGTACATAAATGTAAATTGAGTTTGGCGTCTAAAGTACTTTGTAATTTATGGCATGCAATGTGCGTAAGAAAGTCACGTGATAACTTCATCCCCTCTCTCTTTCGCTCTTTCGCTCTCCCTCTACTTCCTTCCTTTTCTCACGCTCTCTTTTCTCTCTGTTTTTCTTCCTGAAACACTCTCATTATTTCGCTATGCTTGTATGTGAGTCTGCTGCGTGTTTATTTATGACTGTTTAGCCACATTTTGCATGACGAAATCATAATTTTCAGCACTCAACTCGACTTGACTCTCAGCTCAACTCTCGACCCTGGCAGCCATTTTGACATTTTGTTTGTTTCCTGCGGCTGCCGCATAACATATATGATAAGTACGTGCAATATATTAGACGAAAAGGAATTCTCATGTTGAGCTTATTAACATTATCAGACTTGGCATTTGTTATTCCGATTACACACAGATTAGGTGGTTCATTTGGGGCTTAACGTTTTTAGACCTTCCAAATAAATAACAAAACAAAAAACATTGAATTAACTCAAGCTCAATATGGAAAATAAAAAATCTAGATTTATATGTTAAATGAAACAAAAATCTTTAGATTATAAAACATACTTAGCATTGACTTGAATTATATGAAAATAAATAAATACTACAGCCAAAAAAGTTACGATGGAATAGAAAATAAATAAATAATCGATTAAGCTTATCTGCCGTAACTCTAACTATAAAAAATATATAAAAAATTGTAAAATAACTTGCAAACTAAAAACATTATTCAATTATCTTCAGCAAACTTAACTCTTTGTGCATATTTTAGCTTGTAAGCTTGTTAATCGCATTAAACATTAAATTTAACCAGCACTTAATTCATTCACAATGATTTAACCAAAATTTAGCAGCTTATCCAAGTCGGGTAAAAGCAATTCAGGCATTACAAACTTTAGCAAATTCGTTGCGGGTACTTTTGGCCAACATGAACGCATGTTCTATATGACATAGGCAAACTTTTCCATTAAATTTGTTCAAAACTTCCAAGTTAACTGTAACTTTCAATGACTTTTTGCATTCAACAGTCCATTTACCTAACCATACTCATACACACACACACACACACACACACACACACACGCACACACATTTACCCACAAGTACAGTTGTTCAAATAAGTTACACGCCAGGCAACGAAAATTTGTTTGCTCTGCCTTTGACCAAAGTTAGTTTAACCAACTTAAGGCATTTTATTTACTTTAAAGTATTTATACTTTTTATTATAATAATACTGGGACTTTTATTCAAGTTCCTGAAGATGACTTCAGCACGAGTGTAATTTACCTTTTCATTCCATTGCAAAACAGATTTATGATAAACTAAAATAAAATAAGATTAGGATATACTTTTATTAATTAATATATTATCGTACCACAACTGCATATATATCTATCTCTATCTCCTGATAGATCTCTTTCCATCTATGTATATCTCTGTTTGTCTCATTTTCTGTTTGTTTCACTTACATCTATGCTCATTTCAAATTCCGTTTTTGTCAACAAAAACTCTGTGAGCTTCTGCGCCAGAAATCTCATCTATATTCCATAAATAACTTAACAGCTTTAAAAATTATGCTCTACAGCATGCAATATATTTACTCTATTGCCGTAGCACTCTATTGATCCGAGCAGCCAACACCCTTTTAGCTTGTGAATTGATTTGTGTAAAGGTTTAAGCCCTGCAGCTTTAACATAAAAGTTCAGAAAAACGCATCGGGAAAATTGAAATGCATTAAAAATGGCAAAAACATAAGCGCAGGTAATAAACAACCGAACTGCAAATGCGCATTGGCAAGTCCCACACCAAAAAAGAGAAAAAAAGAAGAAATACTGAATCCAAGAATACAGAAAAAGCCATTGCCGTGAGCGTGACTGTGTCAGCTGTAAAAGCGTCGAACCGAAAATCGAAGACATAAAAAAGGGAAGCGCGCTGAAAACTCGCAATTTATTAAATCGATAAAAGTAAAAAATATTTTTAGCTTTTGCTTTTTCTGCAGTCAACAAATATGTTGTACCAGCACTTAAAGTCAACCTGTGGCGCCCATATAAAATATGGCTCCAACTTCAAATGGCTGCTACAGTAGAGCTTAAGTAAAATAAATCATGGAGAATATAAATTTAAATAATATTTGATGAGCAGAACTTCAGATTTTCTATCTTCTCTCCAAGCTCTAGCACTTTATTTCGTAATTTCTCCAACAGTATGCTGTCCACTCGCTGCCACAGTTTACTGTAGCTACGGTAAACGTGCAGCAGAACAAAATGAGATTTCGGCCAAATACCATAAAAAGAAATGAGCTAGATTTCAGTAAGGCCGTGGCAGCAGCTCGCCGAATGGGTTTTAAGTTCTTTCTATGGAATTCAAGGACCTCGCCCAGACGCCGATGACAAAGCACAAGTTTGGAGCAAGGCAAGACAATGAGTGAAATATATTGATTTCACCTAGTTTCGGATTGCAGATGCCTGCCAGGCAGCCTTTGACTCAGCTACACAGCCCTTGTTTGTTCTTTTCTTGTCTATCTGAGTGCGAGTGCTTCAGCCTGGGCATGGGCATGGGCGTGTCTATTGCAAATAGTAAAGCAAACAATTGAAAGTTTTAGCTAAATGAAAATACCAGAAAAATAAAAGTTATTTTCTGTGAGAAATTCGGTAATTCTTTAAATATTTTCATTTCAATGAAACTCGAAATGTTTTCTTGGAAATTCCTTAACTGTAGCTTAATATAAGATAATCTTTTATTTGTTAAATATATTTTTAATTTATAAAAACAATCAGAGTAAATAAATAAATACACAATTAACAAATTCTGTGAATATAATAGATCACAATTTAAATAAATAATTAGGTAAATAAATAATAATAATAAAAATCTTAAAATATTAACAAATCAAATGCCATTTTGTTTATTTTCAGCAATTAGGCGCATATTATTATTTTTATTATAAAAAAAATGCATGTGATAATTTTTATTTTATCCTCAATAAAAATATTCCACGAAAATGACATAAAAAATGAATTAAATGTATTAAAATTTTAATGAAATCGTAGTTATTTCCGTTTCGTGCAAAATGCTTCATTTTGCACACATTTATACAAGTTTTCCCAGAATTATTTTCCCACACACACACGCACGCTCTTTTCCACCCCATCAACAAAGTGCCGTTAGGCCTACTTGGTTGCGCCTTTTGCCAGATGCGTTGATGGCTCAAAATATGATTAAATTTATGTGAATGCGGGACGCAACATGGAAACTGTTGACTGTTGCTAGAAGACGACAACATGCCCCACGAGGCACGCACCGCAAAAGGCATGCAGGCGTAGAGGCAACAGAAACTTGCCTCCTGTCTCGTGCCGCTTCCTTCCACATGCCACGTGCCTAGATTTCGAGACTCGCAGCTGAGATTGGGGGCAAGTGCGGCCTGTCGGAGGCCAGGCTGGGTCCCCGGCATGCTACTGGAGCCGGGGGCGTGGCATGTGAATTAAAACATGTTCGAGTTATTAACAAGCCCCGAAAGTCGCATTAGTTTTTGCCAGTTACAGCGCTTGTCTTCGCATTTGTTATGCTACAAGTCTTTGGTCTTTGCTTGCTACATGCAGCTTGCAGCACGTACATAAAACTTGTTTCTATTTATTTGCACAAAATATTTACATTTGCTCAAAATTATGCGGCAAACGGGGCGTGGCGCAACTATTTTACAAGTTTTTAGGCAACATAAAAGACAGTTGTCGTCGTCGTCGTTGTCGTTGCGAGATAGGGGGCATGGTCGCAACTTTTTGTACGTCTGCTGACTTTTCGGTGGGTGCCATAAAGTTTGCCGGGTTAAGCAGCACCCGCGGGTGCAACACGAACAGACGTCGCCATAGCTGCCATGCCCCGCCATGTTGAAAGGCCATCAGAAAAGTTTCTACCCCGGGTATTTGGAGAACTAGGTTTATTTATTTCCTTCTGCTTTCGTACTACTACTACTACTACTACTTCTTCTTCTTCTTCTTTAATGGCATACAAGACAAGTTTTAAATGCTGTTTGCATGTCGCGCGGCTGCTTAGCTTCACAAATTAGCCGAATTTCGCGCCTCATTTGTGGAAAGGCATCAGATTATTTACGTGAAATGTTAAGACAACTAAAAACAAATGACAGGAAATGTTTAATTATATTTTACATCAAGTTTTTGGTGGATTATTAAATACAGGCGGGTCATATAAACCTATGTTTATTATAAATATAAATTGATTATAAATAGGACTTTTGAAGTCCAAGTTGAGTGGAGTTTTAACCTTCAAATTATTCCAGATTCATTTTCCGATTTTCCACGCCCCAGCTATATATATATATATATATATATATATATATATATATAGATAATTTATTATGTATTTATTTTTATTTTTTATTATTAAAAAATGTGTGTATTTGGCAGCATTAAAAAAAAATTAAAATTAATAAAAATAAATAATTTTGAATATTTTTATTCAGTATCAATTTTAAAGTATTTAAAAAAATTAATATAATTAATAAATAAATAATTTTGAATATTTAAATTAAATGACAATTCTATATAAATATTCAGTTTTATTTATTTATTATTTATTTTAATTATACCCTGAGCCCATTGAAAATGGGAAAACAGGGTATAATGCTTTTGTTGAAATGTATGTATCAGGCAGAAGGAAGCGTGGCAGACCCCACAAAGTAGTTGAGTCGATTTAGCACTAATCGTCTGTCAATTTCTTCTAAGTCTTCCCTTTGCGTATTTTGAAGTATTTCCTCTACTTATTTCCTTTACGTAATTCCCTTACGTAGTTCCTCTACGTATTTAATGCATAGCTGATCGATCGCACACTCTACTTCACTCTATTGCGCATACCCCCAGCAGGCCTGGACGACTGAAGAAATGCTGCAGCTGCTGCCCTTTATATAGCGACACTTTTACTCAAGCGCTGTCTCTCTCAAAAGTTGAGCCCAACGGCAGCTAGAGGTCGTTGCAGTCGAGCTTCAAGTGACCAATGGGAGCGCTCTCTGCTGCTGTGAGCATTCTAGCTTCGTTTTACCTAAATACTCATAGCAAATGAGAACTGCTGCATACACAGACAGCTTCAATGATCATCTCTCATTGCTTTTACTTTTACTCAAGTACTGTCTCTCTCTCTCAAATGTTGCGCCCATGCCTGTTTATGCGTGCGTGCTTATGTGTGTCTATGTATGTTTGTTTTCGTGTGTCTGTGTGTGTGTGCTTTTTTTTTGTAAGCAGAAAGACGCGAAGAATTATTGAAATATCTGTTCTACGAAGGGTTCAGGGTATTTACTAGTCGAGCAGTCTCGACTAGAGCTTTCTTACTTGTTTTTTTTTTTTTTAATATTTGGAATGCCAGGAAAGTGTTTATGTACTCCTTAAATATTAATTTATTTATTTTGTAACTTAAAGGCTTGTATTGAATAAATTTCCAATTTTAATTTCAACAGTCAATTAATGTATAAATTTTTGGAAACTTGAGTTTAACTTGAGTGAGATGAGTCTATGTGTGTGTGTGTGTGTGTGTGTGGCTTGAACTTGGTTTTAACTTCACACCAGGCTAACAATCGACAGCAACAAGAAACAAGAGAACAAGCTGAAGCAGCAGCCGCAGCAGCTCATGAATGAAGTTCATCGAATTAGCGCGTTGTGAGGTGTGAATGTGACTTTGTGTAATGAGCAGACTTTAAATAGATATTGACAATGCACAGATATAAAAGCGAAAAGAGAGACAGAGAGAGAGAAAGCTAGAGCGAGAGAGTGAGAGTAGCTAAGCAAAGTTCGCCTGTCGTATTCATTGTCTCTGGCTCGTGTCATGCCTCTGACGCTATTTATAAAAGTCAGTGACACAGTAACTTGTTTTTGCCAGCCTCTAAGCGGAGTATGGTGCTCGTTTTGCCACTTCTAGCACACACAGAGAACTCTTTTTCCGCTTTGATAAGCAAGTTCTTTTGTTCCAGCGTTCATACTAGATATATGTATAGAAAAAAAAAAAAAAAAATGGGCAGAATATACAGCAAGAATTCATGGTTCCTTTTGTTATATTTGTTGCTGTGGCTTTTGTTCGGGCGAGGCTCGAGCTGCTGCTTCTGCTGCTGCTGACTGGACCAGACACATGCGATATGGATATATATCTGCCAAAGATTTAACACTGCACTAGATACTTATCCCTCTCTATATGCATGTGTGTGTGTGTGTGAATACATTTTGCGTGCAATTTTGTATTTTCAGTTGCATTAAATTTGCGAGAAAATAGAACAAATTTTAAATGTAGCTGCATAGAGTAGGAGGCTTTATAAAAATTATAGCAATTCTTAAATATTGAAACTAGTTCTTTAGTATATCGAATACATAGTAGCATTGCAATTCGCTTTAACTTAAAAGTATCCAAAGGATTACATTTATATGACTATTATTCATTAGAAGTTCCTTTTGGCAGAGAACCATGTCAAGAGTTGTATTATAAAAGTATTAATTTTTAATTCAATGCTTTCCGTTCACAGTCATAAATTTTATATTTTTGATAATAGCTGATAATAGGATTATTATATACAGACTTAAATAAATGAATCCAGAGCTAGTGTTGTTTTACTTGCATAATACCTTTAAAAATGCTTTAAAAATTGATTTTCAATTGTTTACAATTAGAAACATCGTAGAAATTTGACAAACTGCCCTGCAATACTTTGTGCAAAGGAAATTTTTGATTTAAGCTCTTCAAACAATAAATTATTATAACGCCCAGACCACTAAAGCCTTTTCGCATAGATAGCTGTCGAACTTTGAGCAGTCAAGTCCCAGCTTTTGCTCACACATCAACTTAGCCTTTCCACACTCTTGACAGGGTTGCCAGCATTGATTTTTTTTTTTATTTCAACTGAGCTCCGACACGTGCCCACGGGGATCGAGTTGCGTTGACTTTTTGGGTACGGCACTCAAACATAGTTGTTTTCCAGTAATTTGCCTATTTGGGGCTAAGACGCTCATTTGTCTTGCGCAAATCCATTCTGGGACCTTGTTCACCTATGCTCCACAGACACTTGACAGGCCAGGTCTCCCCCAGATATTCATGTCAATGCTGATTAATAGGCATGGGGCAGAACGCTTGAATTGATGCCAAATACTTGCAGATTGGGCATTTAAATGCAAATTATCGAGCTTGAAAACTTGGCCAAAATCAAAGTTGAACATTCTGAACGCCGATAAAGGCTATAAAACGCAGCCATCATTACGAACAGAGCTGTCTGGCTCCATTTATTTTATACATTTTTCCGCTCTCTCTCTCTCTCTCTCGCTCTTTGGCTAACCGAAAAACAATTGAACTCAATTTCAGCAATTGAAAACACATTCTACAATTATTTTTCTTTTATTATAATTATTTTGCAGTTGGCTCGCGGGACTCAACGAGCAGCAGCTCTGGCAGCTCTTCTGGCAGCTCTTCCTCCTCATCATCGTCGTCATCGTCATCATCGTCTTCCTCATCCTCATCGAGTGGTGGAGCAAGCAAGTATCCGGTACTAGTGTTTGTCCACGGCGAATCGTACGAGTGGAACAGCGGCAATCCCTATGACGGCTCGGTGCTGGCCAGCTATGGACAAATATTGGTGGTGACCATAAATTATCGCCTCGGAGTGCTCGGTAAGTGCACACGAACACAAACGCACTCACACACGCACACACACGTGTATGCACTCCAATGCTAATGCTAATGCTAATTGATATGCTGCCTTCATCGGTCCACCGAAACGGGCCAAACGCTTGCAACGTGCCCATTGGCCGAATCGCTTTTAAGCTACTGCAGCAGCAACTGCACTTCCGCTCAGCAGCGGCAGCAGCAGCAGCAGCAACTGCAACAACAACAACAACAACTGTTGCAACAGCAGCGAATGCCCATTCCATAATCTAACTAATTTAGTTAGCATCTAGTGGAAAAACTATATACAATACTGTGGAACAAAACTCACAGAAAATTCAACTCAATATACATATTTCCTTGATTTTATGCATTTATTTATTTTGTTTTAAGAAATGAAAGAGAAACAAAAATAATATGAAATTAATGGACTACGAAACATTCTCGAAAATTGTTTGAAGAACATAATTTAAAGTATAAATTCAGCATATTTCATTTCAATAAAAATTTAATATATTTTATATTTAAATTTATTAAATATTATTTGAATATATTTTATTTATTTGCAGCTATTTAAATTAATTTAATTTTTAATATGAAGCATATTTCATTTCATTACAAATTTTATATTTTTTATATTTAATTGAATATGTATTCCAATATATTTTATTAATTTGCAGGTACTATTTAAATTAATTCAATTTTTAAAATATATGACATGTGTAAAACAGAAATATTTATCATATTTTAGAATGAGGAATTATATACAATAATTTATTTTATATATACATATTTCTTTAAATTTACAATACTTTTATTAATATTTAATAATTATTTATTATTCATTTATTTAAATATAAATATATAATCTTTACTCAATTATAATATAAAATATAAATAAAATCTATTTAAATTTATTTTCTTTAAGTTTAAATACTTTTATAAGTAATATATTTGATATTTTATTTATAATATACAATATATGTATATATATATTATACATATGTTTAATTAAAAATTTTACTGACGGCAGTGAAAGTTTCGCAGCAATTTTTATATACTTTCTGCCCACTGTAAAAATTCAAATGCAGAGCAAATTAGTGTGACCTCATTTGAAAGCACTGCCTGCCCCACTTCGACCCTCCCCAATTGTGGGCAGCCTCCCGAGCAGTTTTCCACTGGTATGGCTGCTGCGGAAACGGAAGTGCTGACATCATGATTTGCACGCGTGACTGTACACGTTTTCGCAAGTGTTGCGCCGATGTGTCTGACATTTTAAATAGTCGCCAGACTTCATTAAATTTCCATCTACTGCTGTTGCTGTTGCTGCTGCTGCTGCAGCGATTAATCGATGTGGAAGAAAATGCTGATGAATTCTGCGGTACTTTTGCAGGATTTTTAAATGCCAACACGGATCGGTATTCTAAACTGCCGGCAAATTACGGCCTGATGGACATCATTGCGGCCCTGCATTGGCTAAAAGAGAATATTGCGGCATTTGGCGGTGATCCGAACAGCATAACCCTAGCGGGACATGGCACTGGTGCGGCCTGTGTTCACTTTCTGATATCATCGATGGCGGTGCCGGAGGGTAAGCAAAGCGCTATATACATATATCTATATGCATGCATCCCTCTTCACATTCATTCCATTTTCGTGTGCAGGTCTGCTCTTCAACCGGGCCATGCTCATGTCCGGCTCGGGCCTGGCGCCGTGGTCTCTGGTCAGTAATCCCGCCAAGTATGCGGCCATCGTGGCGCATCACGTCAACTGCGCCTCGGACCTGCCACACGCCCATCTGATGAAGTGCCTTCGCGAGAAGACGCTCGAGCAGCTACTCAGCGTGCCCATACGACCGCCCGAGTTCGGTTTTGCCTTTGGCCCCAGCATCGACGGCGTCGTCATCGATGGCGGCGACTATGTCCCACCTCCGCCCGGCTCGCCGGCCGCCCAGGCACAGGCCCAGGCCTCGACGGCAGCTGGCAACGGTCTGGGCGGAGAGGCGGGCATTGCAGCTGCCGGAGGCTGGGGCACACCTGGCCAACTGGAGAATATAGGTGAGTGAGAATTCTTGAAGAGCCTCTCAGTGTAGTGATTGGGTATATTGAAATTGTGATTGTGTTCGTGGCATTAGGCTATATTATTGTAACTCTTGTCCGTTAAAAGCCAGAGAGCTCTATTTTGGCGTTGCATAAATCGTAGAGTCTTCAATTAAAACAGTTATTTTTAGAACTCAAAATTCGGACTTTCCTAAGGGCAATTTTGAGGAAATGCAATTATTTTTAATTATTTACATAGTGTATTAAAAAGAAAATTAAAAGAAGGTATAATACTTTCAGCTATATAAATATATTTGCCTTAAAGATATAAACTGTATAAATAAACTGTGGAAACAAAATATATAATTACAAATAATTAATAAATAAAAAAATTTATAAATAAATTAATTAATAATTAATAAATAAATAAAAAATAAATAAATAAATGAAATAAATAAGTAAATAAATAAATAAATAAATAAATAAATAAATAAATAAATAAATAAATAAATAAATAAATAAATAAATAAATAAATAAATAAATAAATAAATAAATAAATAAATAAATAAATAAATAAATAAATAAATAAACAAATAAATAAATAAATAAATAAATAAATAAACAAATAAATAAATAAATGAATGAATGAATACAAAAAAAAATTAATATATATTTAAATGAATAAATAAATAAATAAATAAATAAGCCAATTAATAAAAATCATATAAATGAATAATAGAAATAATATAAATAAAAAATTAATTATATAATACAAGTAAATAAATAAATAAATAAATGAGTAAATAAATAATAAATAAATGATAGCCGAGTCTGTTTTGTAAGTCTCCCAATTCATAATTGTCTCCTACTGTTACAGTAGTATTGGTGCGAATGGGTTTGTGTCTTGGCTGCACGCTTCACAGCTCTAAAGAAAGGCAGAGAGAGAAGGAAATATAAATGCTGCTCAAAGTAGTCCCGCGCGTTGCTGAGTAAGAGTGGCATAGCTATTGAGTCCAATCGGGCAAAGGCAACTAGAAATCGAATGTACGTATTTCTATAAATACATTTCTTTTGAAATATAAAATATGGAATATGCTGCACAGATTAATATGTATTTATATATTTATATTTCTATAAGCTCATTCACTCTTCGGATTGCCGAAGATAGACAATTTGCGTATCTCTACAAATATATTTAATGCGATGCATTGCTGTCAATTTCTTTCTTCCCCAACTTGTCGCTGCGGCTGCTGATGTCAACGGACGACGATGGCGATGACGACTTGCACTTGTGAACTGCCATGTACGCTGACGCCATTAACCCACACTCATACACACACTCACACTCGCATATGTGTTGGCGTTTTTAATTAATGCAGTATTAATGAGAAAAACAGCCATTAACAAGTTGTCAAGGTAAGTTTTTTTGAGGCTCAGCTCGAACAGCGGGTGCTTAATTATTTTTGCCTTAACCCGCACACTGACATACCCAGACACATAGCCGCCCACACGCACACACACACACAGCTTAAAAGTATGCAATGTAATTAATTTAAAGTTTCGACTTTGCCGACTTTTGCGTGCTGCTCAAAGATTTTATCTCGCCGCAGCGAACACTCAAAATGGCGCCAGCTTAGGCGACGATAAGCTTTGGCGCCTACACCGCACAGCTGCCATGTTGACCATACAATAACACTCACACTAATATTCATACACAAACACCCACACACACACACGCAGCAGCTTCCTTATTAATTTATGCACATTAACCACGCAAATGCGCGACTCCATTTTGCAATACAATTACAATATGTCGTAGGGACTGGGAAAATGGGCTAGCAAGGGTTGATGTGTGGGCTGTGGGTTGTGGGTTGTGGATTGCGGGCTGTGGGCGTGGCCTATTGTTCTTGGCACCGTCACTTGATTTATGCACTTTGTGCTTTGCCATTTGGCATTGTTAATATATATTATTAACAGCTAATTAGCTGCGATTTCATAATTAATGTGCAAATGGCGCCACTTTGATGCAAAATTAACCATTTCAAAACGGTTAGAAAAATAACTGCGAACGAGCTATATTAGAGTAATATAAAACAATAAAATATTGTCATTGTCATTGTCATTGTCATTGTCATTGTCATTGTCATTGTCATTGTCATTGTCATTGTCATTGTCATTGTCATTGTCATTGTCATTGTCATTGTCATTGTCATTGTCATTGTCATTGTCATTGTCATTGTCATTGTCATTGTCATTGTCATTGTCATTGTCATTGTCATTGTCATTGTCATTGTCATTGTCATTGTCATTGTCATTGTCATTGTCATTGTCATTGTCATTGTCATTGTCATTGTCATTGTCATTGTCATTGTCATTGTCATTGTCATTGTCATTGTCATTGTCATTGTCATTGTCATTGTCATTGTCATTGTCATTGTCATTGTCATTGTCATTGTCATTGTCATTGTCATTGTCATTGTCATTGTCATTGTCATTGTCATTGTCATTGTCATTGTCATTGTCATTGTCATTGTCATTGTCATTGTCATTGTCATTGTCATTGTCATTGTCATTGTCATTGTCATTGTCATTGTCATTGTCATTGTCATTGTCATTGTCATTGTCATTGTCATTGTCATTGTCATTGTCATTGTCATTGTCATTGTCATTGTCATTGTCATTGTCATTGTCATTGTCATTGTCATTGTCATTGTCATTGTCATTGTCATTGTCATTGTCATTGTCATTGTCATTGTCATTGTCATTGTCATTGTCATTGTCATTGTCATTGTCATTGTCATTGTCATTGTCATTGTCATTGTCATTGTCATTGTCATTGTCATTGTCATTGTCATTGTCATTGTCATTGTCATTGTCATTGTCATTGTCATTGTCATTGTCATTGTCATTGTCATTGTCATTGTCATTGTCATTGTCATTGTCATTAATTATTAAAAAATGAAGGTACATATAATACAGGGTGAATAAGTTAAAATGATTTCAAGATAAGAAAGAGATAGATAGATAGGTAAGAAAGAGATAGCCGTAGGAATGAATTGCGAAGATAAAGTAGTTCACATTTTAAAACGACCCACTTGATGGGAATTGATGGCAGGACTTATGCTGCGAATGAAGAAAGGCAGCTAGTTAAAAGCATATTACTCTATATATGTATATACGAGATACGTATATAGATAGATATGTAGGTGAACTGATAAAGCAACACTTAGGAATTGCTTAGAGCTGCAGTTTGCAGCTGATGAGTCTGGCAGCTAATATTACTGCTACTACAACTGCAAGTGCAACTGCTGACCGCTTTGTGGATAACTTTTTCATTCTTTCGGCCGGGCTCAGCGCTTTGTAAACTGTCAGTGCCCAAGAGGCTATTAGTCACAAGCTCCGCAAGGAGCATAAATATTGCTTTGTGCACATTTAAAAGCAATTTGCTTTGAGAGCAAGACACACAGACACACACTCACACAGACATATACATATTGAACATCACATATACACTTTGGAATGCTTGCTCAATATTTTGCAAAAGAATTCCATTAAACACATGCAATAAGAGCAAATAAAAGAAATTTTTGGCACAGTATAAAATGCAAGCCATACCGAAAAATACAGCAAAATGGCAAATGGAAATAAAAGCGCCCGCAAAAAAAAAAAAAAAGAGAAATATTGTACAACAACAAGCGGCAGGCATAGCATAAAAACTACTTTATCTATGCAAATAAGCAAAGATAAATTTTTAAGTGCAGCTCGGCAACTGTGAAGTGCAGCGCAAGTAACTCAAAGATACTTTTTCTTCCCCTACTGTTTGTTGTTCAGCCAGCAAACTAGCAAATTTCTGACTAGCACTCGAGTTATCATGTTTAGCAAGAGTTTTGGACTTGAAGCGCAGCCAAAGTTTAAGATGGCCGCAACATTTGAGTTGTTGGACAGTTAACTCTTAACTGATGAATTAGTTTGGCAAACTCTTTTGACATCATTTCTTAATCAGATTTATATTAAAATTAGCAAAAAGCACTGAGGGCATTTTATGAGTATACTTGGAAATTGAGAATCGGAAAACTATTTCAATTTAAATTATATATAGTAAATAAATATAGTTAAATATTATATGAAGGCGTATTCAATAAATTGTAAATTATTAAATAAACTATTTTAATGGAATAATTTTAAAATTTTGTTATGCTGAACTACATACGTATAAGTATAAGACTCGCGGAAATATCATGTCAATAAATATAGCATATGTGGAAAATGTAGATCAGTGAGAGATCTGAAAGAATATCTGAGGACAAACATATCTGGAAAACTATCTTCAGTATGAGCGTACGATTGTTTATATATATTGTTACAAGTTTTTATATACGTAGATCATCTATAATATATAATCAATATAATAATTAGTTATTTATGTCCATGTTATAGTTAGACTGTTACACTTCAATCAATATAACCTTACTAACACACACATAAATCAGTTACACAACACTTAACAAATATCTGGGATAAGCTCTGAGACAAATGATTATTTAAAGATCTCGTTAGGGTATGCGTAACAGCCAAGCGGAACGGCTTTAGTTTGTGCGCAGCAAGATACGCAGATGACAATGTTGTATCCATAAGATGCAGATACACGTACTTACGCACTTATTGCTTATTTACAGATACGACCTGATGGCTGGCGTGACACGTGCCGAATCCTTTTTCAGCTTCAATTCCGGCGACGTGCAATATGGCATCGAGGCGGATCGACGTTCCCGTATTTTAAAGGCCTACGTACGGAACACGTACACATTCCATTTGAACGAGATATTCGCCACGATTGTCAATGAATACACGGACTGGGAGAGACCGGTGCAGCATCCAATTAATATCCGGTGAGTAATTGCGTTTGTTCCACGTGAATCCCGACTTCTTGTTCACCTTCGTATCGCTGCTCTCGCGGCACGACCTGCGGCTGTGATTGTGCGCCATACCCAAGCAAATATTTCGTTCTTAATTAAATGCGAGCTGCTATGCTTCTTGGCTTCGCTGCCAGCTCGGCAAGGGTGTTTTCAATTAAAGCGACTTAAATGAATCTTGATTTGTATCTTTTGCCAGGAGAAATGCAAATATTTTCGGCTCTCTGTTTCATAAATAATGACCAAAGTTTCATATTCAATATTCGATTCAACCCTTTGATGTCATGTGTTGTTACAACCATAATTGAATCGCTTTTGATTTTCATCAGACCAACAACAACAACAGCAGCAGCAGCAACAACAACAATTGCTTGCAATATTTGTATTGCATTTGCATTTACTATTTAGATTTTTTGTTGATGTTTGTTGAATTTTTGATAACATCAAGAGTCTCTTTATTGAATGCATAATTTGATCAGCATGCCATTTTGCCAAATTCAATAAAAATGAAAAATATTGTGTATACGCTACGGCGCCCTCGTCGTATACTTAATATGTATTCTTATTGCCCCAGTTATGCAAAAGTTCTGTTCAGCTTTTGTGCAAACGTGCGTTAAGTTGCCTGCAATGAAGCAGCAAACGGTTCATGCTTGATCTCTACCAGGATGCGAGTGGGCGTGGCTGTTGGGGGTGGTCGCCCTGTCCGCTATCAAAGAGAGAGACTCGTGCGCATATTTCAAATGGATTTGATAGAAAGTCAACGATAAATACAATCAAAATAAATATTTATACAGAGCCTTTGCCTAGGCTATTCAATATGCGCTGCGCGTATCCAGATTAGCCCATTGAATTTTAATGCCATATCTATATTGACTTTTTTTATTTTGCAAAAAGAACAACAACCACGTTTAGTCGCTGGCAAATTCATAATAATTAAATTTCAAATTAAAATAAATTAAATTTTGAAATTGAAATTCTCTGGCCGAAAGCAATATGAATGACAATTCAATATTCTTTTTTTTTATAAAATATACAATAAAAGTAAAACAAATTTTTTATAATTTTACTTTGAATTTGGCATTCTTTGCATTTATTTAGAATAAAATGTTGACCATTTTGCAACCTTAGCTACTCAAAAAAAAATGTTATAAAAGAATAAACTAATTATTATATAAATAAATTAAAGCAATGAAAAATCATATTGTTGAGCTAGAAAAATTCATTTTATTAGCTTTGAATGGCAATTTGAAATTTAAAAAAAATGTAATAAGCAAGCGAAGTAAATATATAAATGTTATAAAATAGGGAGAAGAACTACAGAAGTCATGGCAGTTTCCTTACAATATATAAATCTATAGCTACTTACAAATCGATAGAAAAAACTGCAGCTCTTAAATCGAAATGCCAAGCAAATTGTTGCTATTCCCGACACCTGCCTCAATACGTCAATCAATAAATAATCATCTAGCCATAAATTACAGCTTATTTGAGAAAAAGTAAATGAAAAGAAAACCACTGTACCCAGATTTCCCATTTTCATAATAATAATGCTAAAAAGAAAAGTTAACTTTGCTTTCCACTTCGCGCCAAAGTTGGGTGCACTTCGAGATGCATTTTAAGAGGCGCAACAACATGGCAAACAAAATATTGCTGTCGCTGACAAAGAAAAATGTCTGTACTTTAAATAAAGTTGTATGCAGCCACATAAAAATAATGTGCAGCACTGTGTAGCACTTTTTGCTTGGCAGCGTGAGATACGTATGCAAATGTGGCGAATGGCTTTATTCAAATTCAGCGGCAGTGCATCTCGAATGCATAAAGCGACACAAGAAAATGCAAAAGGAAAATGCGAAAGACTTGCGAACGAAAAATGACAGCAAATCGGACGCAAAAAGAATATTTTGCCAAATAGGCTTAGCGAGAGGCAGAGGCAGAGGCAGAGCGCCTCACCTGGACAGGTAAACAGTTTGTGGAGTGCAGCTCAAAGTGGCTTGTTAGCTGCACACTTGAGCGCAAATAGCCGGAAAATTGCTATTTGATTTTAACACTTACTTGCAGTCTCACTCACTCACTCACTCACTCACTGACCCATGTCTTCCTTTCTCCATTTCCTTGCAGCGATGAGACTTTGGAGGCCCTGAGTGATGCTCAAGTTGTGGCACCGGCGGCTCAAACTGTGGACCTGCACTCGGCAGATCATCGCAACTCGTACCTCTATGTGTTCGACTACCAGACACGTTTCGGCGACTATCCACAGGTGAGTTTGATGGCTGCCACTGCAGGCATTCAACTCAACGTTGTTGCCTTTATTTATCAATTTGACAGCGCCAGGGCTGCATTCATGGCGAGGACTTACCCTACATATTTGGTGCACCGCTCGTCGGTGGTTTGAACCACTTCACTCGCAACTATACGAAAACCGAAATCAGTCTATCGGAAATCGTAATGTTTTACTGGTCCAACTTTGTGCGCACTGGGTGAGTATTGATTGGGTCTGCGGTTGCATTGACCACAACTGTGTGTGTGCATGTGTGTGCATGTGTGTGCGTGTGTGTGTTTGTGTATTTTCTGCTAACCAATCGACAATTACGTCCATCAAACAACACAGCAATCCCAACGAGCAAATGGAAACCGAACATGGCAGCCGGCAGGAACGCAGTCGATACAAAACCATCGAATGGACGGCCTACGAGAGTGTGCACAAAAAGTATTTGAATTTCGGTGAGTGTTGCCAAATGTAACGCAATAATAGGTTATTGGGAACTAGCTGCCTTATTCGTCTATAACAGACTATTTAAATGCCCAAGTGAATGAGGACTATTGACAAATGTTTTGTCAACTGTAAACCTTTATCAGGGTTATTTTAGTTGTATATTATTATCATTTTATTTGTATGTCATTTAAAATATTAGTCTAAGTTAGATGGGGCAATAGCTATAAATGGAGAAGAATTTTAGTCAATCCATTGCAATTAAGTGAAGAAATACTTGCTTATCTACAAGTCGAATCCCCATGGTTTGATTTATTATATGTGGTTCAGTAACAGTGTTGTTAGGCTTAAAGTAAAATTTAAATTAAATCGAATTAAATTTTGTTAAATATATAAATTAAAAAAAAAAAATTAAATAAAATAAAATTAAATAAAAACAAACCAAAAATAGGTAACATACTAAAATTAAAGAATAAAGTAATAAAGAAATGAATAAAATATTTTAAAAATATTATAAATAAAATAAAACAGTATAAAATAAAATTTTGTAAATTAAATTAAATTATTTTAAAAAATAAAAAAATAATATAAAAGAATATTTTAAAAATTAAATGAAATAAAATAAGTGTTCTGTCTGAAATAAAATTTAATTTCAAATGAATAAATATAAATTAGTCATTTCAATTGCTAAAAAGAAAAAAAAAACAAAAAAGCCTTTAAAAAATACAATGATAAAAAATAATACATACATAGAAAATAAAACAATATAAAATACAATTTTTAAAATTTAATTTAAGAAAAATAATTTATAATTAAAATAATATAAAAGATTTTTTTTTAAATTAAATGAAATAAGATTAGTGTTCTGTCTGAAATAAAATTTAATTTCAAATGAATAAATGTAAATTAGTCATTTCAATTGCTAAAAAGGAAAAAAAAACAAGTAAGAAGGCTCTAGTCGAGACTGCTCGACTAGGGAATACCCTGAACCCTCCAAGCTGATACTCTAATCATTCTGCACTTCTTTTAAGCATACATACATACATATGCATACACACGCACGCATATGCCCGCGCTCTGCTAACTGCGCAGTAAGCAGCGACTGCGCTTGGGCTGCGCTGCTGTGAGAATTTATTTGTTGAATAATTCTTTTTTAAACGTACGATCTTAATGAAACTTTCAGAACATATTCATAACGTGTAAATGTGTGTACATTCCAAAGCACAAGTCTCTAGTACTTGAAATACGTTTTTTATGAATTGGGCGAAGGGGCGTGGTATCCAAAATCTTTAAAAGACAAAATGTGTGTATCCATCAAATGTATATACACAACAAATCTGAAGACTTTATGTCTAAAAGTGTTGAAATTAGGCTGAAAAAACCATATCAATTTATCGATTATCGTCGATAAAAAAGATATCGAATGAGTTATCGAAAAAATATGATAAACTCGTACTGCGTATGGTATACACGAGTGTACACACAATTTCAACTCTCTAGCTCTTATAACTTCTGAGATCGACGCACTCATACAGACGGACGGACGGACGGACGGACGGACGGACGGACGGACGGACAGACGGACAGACGGACAGGGCTATATCAACTCAGCTCGTCACCCTGATCAAGAATATATATACTTTGTGGGGTCTGCCACGCCTCCTTCTGCCTGTTACATACTTTTCACAAAACCATTATACCCTGATTTCCCATTTTCAATGGGTTCAGGGTATAAAAAGCCTTTAAAAACTACAATGATAAAAAATAATACATACATATAAAATAAAACAATATAAAATAAAATTTTTTAAACTTAATTTAATTAAAATAATTTATAATTAAAATAATATAAAAGATTTTTTTTATAATTAAATGAAATAAGATTAGTGTTCTGTTCGTAATTAAATTAAATTCAATTCAAATGAATAAGTTCCTATTCTATAAATTCTTTATTTAACATATGGTTAAACTAATTTATTTTTATTAGATATAACTATAGCTTATTCATTTTCATTGCTTAAAAAATAAAGACTCATATTTAATCCCTAACTACTCCCATGTCTGACAAATCGAACGCTGCTCGATCTTCATTTCTTCCACAGACACCAAGCCAAAGCTGAAGAATCATTATCGTGCCCATCGGCTCTCGTTCTGGCTGAACCTCATTCCCGATCTGCACAAGCCGGGCGGCGACAATGTGCCCGCTGCCCACCACCAGCTGCACGACGACGACGATGAGCTGGACAACAACATTGCCAGCGATGCCTCGGTGAAGCCCCTGAATCCCTCATACACGTCACGAGGAGCGAATGCCGCGGCCATGGGCAACTATACGATATTCACGAATCAGGTCTTCTCGCTGCTGAATCTCAGTTCGCCATCGTCCTCGCTGCAGCGCAACGGGACGCGTTACGGCGGCGGTAAGATCTATCCGGACGATATGCTGGATGCGGATCATGCGGCTGGTGGGGCGGCCAGTGCTTCGCAGGATAGCGACGGCTTTGCAGCCTACTCGACGGCGCTGAGCGTGACCATTGCGATTGGCTGCTCCCTGCTGATACTCAACGTGCTGATCTTCGCTGGCGTCTACTATCAGCGGGACAAGACGCGGCTGAGCGAGCCACGCAGCCAGACGAAGCTGAAGCGGCAGGAGAATGGCCAAATACCCAACAACATCTGCGGCGACCTGGAGACCCTGACCATCCATGCAAAGAGCGATCCGGCCACCATATTGTCGCATCACCATGCCATGCAGCATCATCAGCTGCCGCCGCCGGAGTTCGCTGACATTCCGCATCGCGCGCCGCCGCCTCCGAAGCACATGAAGTCCTCGCTGCAGGACGCAGGGCAGGTGGGCGGCGGCGGCGGAATGATGCCACCACCCCATGCGCTCCAAGTGCTGGGCAATCAATGCGGCACGCTGACCAAAAAGAGCTGCATGAAGCAAACGCAGGCCACACAGCAACAGCAGCAACAGCAACAGCAGCAACACTCACCCGCACAGCAGCAACACGTGGTAACGCATCAGCAGCATATGCAGAATCATCATAATCAAAGCATGACCACGGTGCTAACCACTGCCGGCGGCCTGATACCCGTGCCCCAGCCACCCACAGTGCCCGTAATTGTGGCAACCACAACGCAACAGCACGCACAGCAGCAACAGTCGCAGCAGCAGCAGCAGCAGCAAGCAGCAACAACAGCAGCAGCAGCAGCAACATCCGCTGATGGATGAGCTGCGTGTGTGACATTAATTGACGGTGCGTTTCAAATGTGATCTCTAAGCCTAGATCATCTAAGCGCACAGTCCGAAAAGCCGTTTCAAACTGAGTGTGTGTGAGTGTATGCGTGTGTGTGTGTGTGTGTGTGTGTTTGCATTTGTGTGTCTGCTGTGTTAGTTGACTCAACTGTGCTGCATTCGCTAACAGAGTTTGTTTTATTTTAGCTGCCCGCTGTGAATGTTAAGCTGCATATGTTAAATAGTTCATTTTAACATCCGTTTTATTGTATATAAAAAAAAATAAAAAAATATTAGAGATGTTAAGTTTAGTTCTTGTCATTTTCCAAACACATAGCTAAACAATTTTATTGTTTCAATTTTCCCCAATAAATTATACTTTATTTATATAAAAAAAAAAAATAAAATAAAAGTTCCATCTAGGACCAATTCACAGTTCGGCAAAACTATTTCAAATGAAAAATCCAATTTAGTTTTAATACATAGAAACGATTCACAAAATATTAAAAAGAAATGATATATTCCAATATATATATGTATATGTATAAAACCAATATAAATGTTATTCTTCCAAAGACTGAATTCATATTGTGTATGTGTGTAAATAATATAAAGGCCTAGCTTTTAAGCTGTACAACATCAACAACACCTAATCCAAAAAATATATATAAATTTCATGCAAATAGCATTAAAAAATTTACAAAATGCAGTTAAAGAACAATTAAATAAATAAATAAACAGGAAATTACATTTTATTAATTTTGCGGTTCCATGTACGAAAAAAAAAATATGTTTTAGTTTATTTATTTATTTGTTTGTGTGTTTTGTAATTCGCTCGATTTGGATATAGAAACCGCTTAAACACCTTTTGTAGCCCAATTCCAATAGTAACCAATTTAAGCCTTTAATGAAAATCAGAACTGTTTGACAAAGAGGAGAAAAAATAAATAAATTGGTATTGTTAATTATAAGCCTGCAGCTACTTTGTTATGCGACTAACTAAACCACATAAATATTTATAAAGCTATTAACATTAAATGCGTAACAAAAAAACAAAAACAAGAAACCAAGCAAAAACCAAAACAAACGAAACTCCACAATTAAAAAGGTAAGAAAGCGCTCGACTAGCAGATGCCCTGTACTCAGATATAAATTCGATTTCAGTTTCAAATTTTTAACTAGTTCGCAATTTTAACTAAATGAGCAAACAAATTGTTAGACAAACATCCGTATTTTAATCCATTTGAAGGCTTAAGCTCTTACTCTTACTGACTCCACTTACATCAGATGCCGGGTACAGGGTATAGCAGAAACAAATTTGTAAACAGAAAATAGAAGAGGAAGAGCCACACACTGCTAGTAGTTAAAAATTCAATTAGACAGTGAGTGTTAAGCGCGCATAATATACATACATATATATATATATAAACAATATAAAATGTTCAGTTTTTAATTTTAAGTAATAGTGAGAATGTCGAAAATGTAATTAAAAATGAAATTGAGTTGCGAAAATGCGCTATAAAGCAGCTCATTAAAATGAAGTAGCGCGAAAATTACAACAATTAAATTTGCGTGCATGTGGAAAATAATTGTAAATTAAATAAAAACAAACAGAAAATAGCAAAAGAAAAGTGAAATACAAAAAGAAAGAAGAAGGAAAAGAAAGACAAACATATTTAGAGACAGTAAAAACAAATGTTATAGTAAATGAAATGAAAATGTAAAACTCTATAGCTCTATAGCTTATGTGTATGCGTATATAGTATATATAGTGTAACTGTAATGATGTAAAACTAGCAAATATATATATAATTAAATATATATATATACATAGCAAACCAAAAGGAAATACAAAAAAAAAATAATAATAATAATAACAAAATATATATATGCATATTTATAGTGTGCTGCATAATTGAGAACTGGAGAAAAAAACAAAAATGATATATTTAATACATAAATTAATTCAAATTTATTGCATTAGAAATGTGTACGAGTGAAAAAGTGCGAAAAAGTTCACTAAAGTCTCAAAAACAAAAAATAGAACAAATTTAAAACTAAATAAAACAAACTGTTAATGAAAAACTGTTCAAACGGTTTTTGATAAAAAAAAAAACAAAAAATAAATGAACATTTCAGATGGAAACCAAAACAATTTGAGTACTAATAAAGTTATAAAAATGTAAAAAAAAAATATATAAAAATTATTATTATTTTATTTTATTTTTTTGGGGAAACTCTATTATCGCTTTAAAGCATTGAGCGAAAAAGTGCTTTAGGATATTTCGAGAATTGTGCTTTCAATGCAAAAAATAAAAAGTCCGGAAATGCTTGGCGTAAATAAATGGCTATAACGAGGACTTTAAGAGGCAGTTAAGGCGTCGGATCAATGGCTGACGATGAATGTGTATGTGTGTCCTTATATATAACAAATATAGCTTCACACACACACACACACATGCATAGAGACACTCGCATGCAGCTGTTAACCAAATATGCTGATGGTCTGGCAACTACATAAAAGAGCTCCAAGTCTTATAATGCTTCCATTGATACGTAAAGGCAGCGAACGATAGATAAAAGCTGCACACACACACACACACACACACAGCCAGCACACATACACATACGCCATACACATATCGAAAAAAACGAAGAGAAACCATTGAAAATAGATTTATTATGCAAATTTGCCAAAGCATAAGTGAATACATGCCAGACGACTCGCTTAAATATACCCTGTAATCAATAAAAATATGTGTGGAGAGGGTAGTATAGACTAGCAGTTAGATAACTGATAAAGCAGCTCATGAATTATTTTTATATAATTGCATCAATATTAAAAACAAATATTAAACTTTTTTTTTTCGCTCTATAAAATTATAATTTAATTCGAGTATAAATTCGCTTAGCTTACAGAGTATTTCTATTGCCACTATTATTCAATGCGAGGATTGTTTTATAGCTTGCATGGTGCAAGGCTTAACTGCTTAATTTGTGAAAATAAAAAAAGAATAAAAAGAGATATATATGTATATGTATGTATATATTGAAGAAGGGCGTGGCTTTGGTCTATTCTAAATGTTTGCCCTTGCCAAACTCTAGAGCCATGGTTAAGGGAATGGCTCGGAGCTGGCTGAGACTGAAAGTATGGACTATGTAAAGCTTGCATAATTCACATGCGTAATTGAATAAAAACATTTTGGCTAAATTGCTGCCAACATCGTTAGCCGCTTTCTAAGCATTTTCTTTTTAGCTCAAGATTTGCGTGATTTTTATTAGTTGCGATTCGCAGCTAGGATAAATCCAATAAGGAAAAGTACGCACACACACACACATACATACGTGGGGAAATGTCAAGGAAGCATGGAGCAGGCACTGGGCCAAAGAACTTGGCACATAATCCCTTTAAATGTCTACTTCGAGCTGGAGCAGGAGCTGCAGCTGGATGAGCAGGAGGTGGAGCATGAGGAAGGGTTTTGATTTCAACAAAAGTTTCGCATTTTATTTATTTATTTTTTTTTTTTTAGTTTTTGCATGTGTTGTGTTTCGCTATTATTGCAGAGCAGCCCGAGCAGGAGTCGTTGCCGAATAAGGAACATGCTCGCAATGGGCGTGGCATGCTGTGAGTGGGCGGCTGGCTGCCACATGCTGTGCTTAATTTATTAGCACAAGCTTGAAAATTAAATAATAAAAGCCCCTGCAAGTGGCTCTGTGTGAATAGAAATTATCACTTTTAATGTTGCCAAAAAGGTCACGACTCAACAGTGCCCCGCCCGGCCGAGGGCGGGCCAGGGGCAGTTTAGCTGGGCGTGGCGCCAAAGACTGGGTAACGCTCAGCGCTAAAAGTTGGTAATTTATGTTGCCAAATCTGTTGGAAATTGCTTTATACGCTAATAAAAGTATTTGCAAAACAAACAAGTCCATTTAAGGTGAGGTGAGTGAGCGTTGGGCACAGCCAAAATAAATAACATGTTGCCTCCTGCTCTGGCCTTGTCTAGTATATAATCTGAAGTAATCTATTTAAGCACCCATTAGAAATAATGTGAATGTGAATTTGATACATTACTTAAGAGTTTCAAATTAATTTAAAATGCGCCGACAGGGAACCAATAGAGAATTTTATATGCATTTAATAAATCTACAAACTTATAAGAAACTATGTATATACTCTACACAGTACCTATTGAGAAAGCAATGTACTTGTTATTAGTTCAAATGATAATGGGAATGAGAGAGGCCAGCATTGTTATTAACTATCGATACTTAACTAGAAGGCTATCGATAGTCTTTAGCTAACGCCAATCGACACTCAACGCGAATGTCATTAAAGGAAGA